>JAPYZI010002104.1:0-26039 GCA_030523105.1 Ophioninae sp. A BG-2022a | reverse complement strand
TGTTTTGGCAGTGAAATAAACTAGATGGCGTTAGTGGTTTCAGCGCAATTGCAAAGAATCATCTTACCCCAAGGGATCAACTCGTACTACTTTCCCCTAGTTTTGGCAAGTACAAATTTCGTGTGCCGGCGAAAGTGACCAGTCGAGACTCGTTGAAAGTTTGAATTTTATAAAAATATAATAAAAGTGTGGCAAATTGTTGTTTTTTCGTCGAAACCTATAGGGAAGTTAATGATTTTCTTCATATAATGTTAGCAAAGCACTTTTTTTCTTTTAGTTTCACTCGATGTTGCAGTTACTTTACACTCCCTAAAATGCCAAATATATAAAAAATGATAAATAGTTTTGAATTTTTGAGAAATACGTGTTTTTTTTTTATTTGTTTAAACATATCATATTCCAAAGTAATTAAAAATTTTATGATTTTGGGCTACAAAGGGTTGAAAAGAGACAAGAGTCAAAAAATCGATGTTTTTTTCTTTTTTTTTTCTGATACTACAACTTATAAGCGATATTTTTGGAAAATTTGAAGTCGTTACGAGCAAAACTTTCCGTGTTATAAACAATTGAATCTCTCGGCGCTTGGTCCCTCTGACCGTCATTAAGCCATGAGTTATCCTTCAATCGCGTTTATCTCAAATTTTTTTAAAAAATGGATAGTCGAAATTTCTTGATAACCTTTGGACCGATTTCGTTTAAACTTTTCACACTTCATTTACATACTAAATACTAGGTTCCGAACGAACGATTTTTTTTTTCAGTTAGAGCTAATTTTTTAATTCAATAAAAAGAGCAGTTTGTGGCAAAAATCAAAGTTTTTTTCCATTGCACCTTCACCAATAATTCAAAAATGAATGTTTTGTTGATTGCTCCTTTCAAATTGAAGATAAAATAATGTACTAAAGGAATCTTTTTAGTTTTTTAATTTCGGATGAAGCAATCATGAGTTATCCTGACTACTGCATCGAAACTTTTTTTTTTGAGTTGACTCGGTTCTCACCGCTACCACTGGCCCAATTTTCAATATTATTAAATGAAAATTTAGGATAATATTCTTAGATTAATACTTAATAATGTACAATATGTTTAAAAATATTAATAAAAAAAAGTAATATATATAAAAAAAATATATAAAAATATTCTTTTATTTTTCGTATCTCAGATTCTTGTCCCCCCTTAAAAGAACAGTCAAAATTTGAAAATGAAACGTCTCCTCTATGTTTTTAATCGTGTTACATTTTTAGTAACAGTTTCAAACTTTTGATTTTTATAGCTGGTGCGCCATTTGGTAGACACTTCAATAAGTAAACCAGAATGTTCGTCAGATTTTGTTCGAAGTCTAGAAAATTCCGTAAATCCGACTCTTCCCTAAAAGATCCAAGTTAGTTTTGAGGACGATCGCGTTTACGTAACGTTAAGTTTGAGAACAATACGCAATCGTTGGTTCTTGGACATCTTTCGAACGTAGCAATAATAACGATGGTTGATGATCATTCGGGGGGATCAACGTTTTTTTAACTCGAAGATGAAGAGGTGGCAAAAAACAGGGACCAATAAGCGCTTCGTTCGGGAAATTGTACCACCGCGCAGAGACGTATACGGTCCATCGAGTATTGCGAAGAAAAAGTCATACGAATTCGTATTTATCGATAAATTGAACTCGTACGCCACAATGTTGTTTTCTTTCTTCGCGGAGAATTTCGCATATGACAGCCAACCGCGGTTTTATAAAACTTCTTTATTTTCGATTGCGGAATTTGTGGAACGAGTAGCGTCCACGGGAGAGTGCGAGAGTGCAAAGCGACATTTAATTTGTCGCGTTCGAGGGTGCGACAGCGGAGGGTGGAGGGTGGTGCTAGCGTTAGGGTAAAAAGAGACAAGGATCCCGTACGTTCGCGTCATCGCGGTTGGTGCTAGCTCGATCTTTATCGAGTGAAAATTGCTCTGTCGTTGAGAGGGGAAGGGGAGGGGAGGGAGATGATACACGATCGACTACTCGCGCTCTTTCCCTCTTATCTTTTTTTCTTTTGACGCTTTCGAAAATTGCCTCGACCCTGATGAAAGAGCGATGAGAACGAAAGGGACGATCTCCCTGTGGATATTGCAGGTCTCTCTCTCTCTCTCTCTCTCTGTTGCTTCCTGCCTTTATCTCTCGTTTTCCCTCCTGTTTTTTTCTCTACATCTCTCTCTTTGTCTCTCCCCCTCTGCCTTCCTATTTCAGACACGTATTGGCTCGCGGATCGATGTAAGCGATTTTCCATCGAGACTCTCGACATTAAAAAAAAAAAAATGAAGCCGATACGACCAAAGGTCTGGACGAAGAGAAGGAGGTTAGCAACACGAGATATATCAAATATTGTTTTTCTCTCGATAAAAACTGATGCGTTTCGATAGAATCGAAATTCCATGCCACAACGATGTAATAGAGAAGCGAGTACAGAGGCCAGGGTATAAACAAAGCGTATAATGAACGTCATTTTTTAAAATACATTTTTTCTACGAGTTACGAAAAAAGACGTTATGAAAAACAGACAAAGTGTACGAAAAATAGTTACGACAAAAAGCACGTACGAAACACGTCCGTTAAATCCTGGAATGTTTTCAAAATCTAATGATGCGATAACTCTTTCATCGGCTCCTCTCTTTTTTATCCTTTTTTTTTTTATCTAACGACCCGTATCATTTGAATTCACCAATTCCTACGCGATTGTTATCGCCCCTGACAAATTATACGCGATACTTTCCGCCATATTTGGAGTCCGAGGTGAAAATTGAAGGAAAAAATACACACGAAGAGAACTAACGATGAAGAGAAAGAGATATATATATATATGTGGAAAACATAACACACCGGAGTTATATTTCTCGACAATCCGGTGGATAATGCATCCCGATACAATACAGCCAAACGGGAATATACGTTGTATCGGTATTTGAAGCTTGTCTGTTGTTTCTCCGCTTTTGCTACCGACTTTGTTCACGTAGATTTATAGAGATTTATATATATGTATTTGACATGGATATTACGTCCAATAAACTTGGTTCAGTAGAGGTAAAAGTTGGTCCGTACTTACACGACTGAAAGGATAAGCTCGATTTTTCCCAGCCCCATCCTCGGCAATCTTACGAATGGAGTCTAGGAATTTCTCTTTCTCTTTCTCTCTCTCTCTTTCTTCCACATATACACATACTATATATGCCTACCTGGGATGCTACAACACACCGATCACTAAGGACTTTAACCCAATATTACACGAGGGCTTTGGGATTTCCTCTGCTATCTGGCTTTCCGTATACTGAAACTCCGTTATTCGAGTTGGAAGACCGTTGCGCGGAGGTGTCGAGGAAAAACTGATTATGAAAATTCAAATGGAAAAAACTAGATCGTACTTTGCATCGAATTGAAGATGAAGGATGGAAGAAAAAAAAGCTCATATTTCTCAGGAATGAATAAACAATGTCCGAATAGTCGATCAAACGTTTTGTTCGATTACAAAAATTCACTGACTCGATGTTATTGATCAAACGGAATATTGAACTTTCAGTGAAAACGAAATTTGCAAACAACGAATATATATGAATTTTTTTTATTATCGGGAACGGACGAAATTATTGAGCGAAATTCGCAGGACCATGAATCTAAAAATGTTGCTCCCCGCATCGACCTGATAACAAAAAATACACAATGTTTCTTTTTTTTTTTTCACTTTTTACTTGCATTGGCACAGTGCCAAAACTTGGATCATGGAATAACACGGAGATTTTTTTCTCTCGTTTTCTCTTTCCGCACTCCCGCCTCTCTCTCTCTCTCTCTCTCTCTGTCCTCGGTTAATTAAACAGTGCTTTGGCAGGATTTCCGATGCTTCATTACGTGCAGTATACGTAGGATTAAATGTGCAAAGGGTCTCTCTGTCTGCACACGAGTGAGTAGCCCTGGAAAAATGTAAATACCACCCTGTTTTCCTCTTGTTTTTTTCCTCCCTCCGTTTTTTCATTGTTTTTTTTTTTGTTCCCTTTACTGACTGTCGTGCTTTCTCTTTGTTTCACTTCCTTCCTCGTCGGCGACTTTTACGTACGAATTGTCGAGTGGTACTGAATCTTTGATAATATTCCCTTTTGAGTGCTGCCCCGAGGCCTCGCCCCGTCGACTTTCCTCGTAAAGTATAATTTTTCTTTCAACCTTTCCTCGCTAAATTCTTCCTCCCTCCCTCTCTCTCTCTCTCTCTCTCTCTCTCTTTCTTCCTTTCTCGCTCTTGTTCTTATTTCCAAGCGAAAAGTTGGAAAAAAGTTTTTCATTAACCGTGGAGGAGTCTCGATATCTCGTCTACTTTCCTAATTCCTGTAAAATATATGACCCGACGTGGTACCCTTGAGCGGGGCTCTCCTTTCAAATATTGAATTGCGCCCTCTGCGCTCAATCCCCTGCAACATTTGCGGCAATAAACCTGCGAGAAAGCGCAACTTTTCTCGCATCTGCGGTTCCGAAGGAAACAATTCCTCTCGCCGGGACATTTCCTTGGAGAGTCGGGAAAAGAGCTTTAGTGAGTGAAAACGAAAGATAGAGGGAGATTGATCGACTGATTCATTCGAGAAAGAGTATTATAACCAGGCGATACTTTCGAACGAAGAATCGTACTAAATTCAATATTACGAAAATATGATACCTGTTCCAATTACGGAATAACTTAGCAATTATTCAACGCGCAAACGTAATTTTATAATTTAAAAAGTAAAAATTCGCGATGTTGAAAAGATACCGAATTAAATCATATATAAAAGCGAGTGGCTAGGAACAATGTAGAATTTATCATTTTTCCTAGAAATTGAAATATTCGAATTAAAGTTCAGCGAACCGAATTTTTTAAAAACTTTTTTAATACACTCACATTTTTAGAATAATATTGCGAATAACGAAGAAAACGAGGAAACGGATAAATCAAATATTTCGTTATATACCGACGATATAAATTTCAACATCGTAGCAACGAGCCACGAGGATGCTCGATATCGTTGAATATTTACTTTTTGTTATACGAGTATTCGATGGGGGGGAGTATTTCCGGGATGCAAATATTTTCTGCCCTTTTTTTTTTATTTCGGTATATTTCCATTAAATAAGAGCCATGATCTGTTATATTTCGTGAACTGTCGACGATGACGACGTTGCTTTTTCCTCTTATACATTTACCTTGTTTTTCGTTGTCGGCTCGTGCACCCTTAATTCTCTTCTGGTAAAAATACAAGGCCTTTTCCAGGCAGACGAAATTTTCACGATTTTTCACACTCTCTCTCTCTCTCCCTCTCTCTCCTCGAACTATCTTTCTCTTCCTTCCCGTCTTTTCGTCATTCCCTTTCGCTGCATCTTTAATAATATCCCCCCGTGAGGTTCCCGCTGCGCTCCGTAAACCGCCGATGCTCTTTTTCCTCTCGCCCCTTCACAAAAAAAACTACCTTCGTATCTCTCAAGGCAAAAAAAGAAAGAATTAGGAAAAATGGTGAATTTTTCGCCTCGTGATATATCGCGTTTTAAAATGAAACGAGCTTGTAGGCACCACGGAGCGGTTACGTCTTTTTTTTATGGCTGGGACACTACATTGCTCAAATTTATTCGAGTACTCTTCAAGATACATGTATATATATGGTAAGAATATTAAAAAATAGAAAGAAAAAGGCTCCACTGTAATTTAACCTCAAAAATGTAAACGCCTAAACCTTCATGAAAGCATGAGTGAAAAAACCGGGAAAAGAGAGGCCTTCTACGCCGCATAACTACGATAAAACAATGAAGACAGTTAAAACTCTTGCTTTTTTTCCTTCAGCTTTTTCTCATTCGTTACTCAACTCCCGTCGAATTTCACATTCTCGCGTTTTTCGCAGTCCCCTTGCTTTTTATTCGACCTTTCTTCAACCCGTAATATTCTCCGGTGTGTATTGGAAAAGATAGATGGAAAAGGAGTATTAAAAAAAAAAAGGATTTCGTGTTTCCCACTTTGTTGCAACCCCTTAACGCATGCCGCACGAATTGGGTCGGAAAAAATCGCAGCAAAGAGGCGGCAAGGGAAAAAACGTATGTGCGAAAGAGAACGAACGCTAGGGAAGGAATGAACAAATGAATTGCCAGAGGGACCAGAGGTTATAAAAGTTTCTTTCTCGTATACCGAAGCGTGTACTGTTTTGAACTTTACGGCACAGGTGTACAAATCGACGTATGAGAGGGGAACAAGTGTACTTGTTCTTTTTTTTTTGCTTGTGACTTTTTTTTTTTACTTCGTCATGATAAGGTTACCTGGTCTAGGAGTACGCATCCGATAACAATACAAAACACCAAAAGCTGTCAAGTTTCTTTTTTATGCGAAGACTTTTTCTCAAAATCTTTTATATTTTTACCATTTTGAAAGTTTTTTTTTTTTGAGACAAGAATGCAATTGTTTTGGAAAAAACGAAGTAAACTTTGAAGTTTTTAAAGACGATGCCTGACGCATGCACCGAACATAATTCCGGTCAATGCCAAAAGATGGCGTTGAATTTCACTCGTATGATTATTTTTGATTATGTCTGAATCCTGCCACATACTCCTTGTTACATTTTTTCACCGCAACCTCGCCGAATTAATGTTTCTAGAGAAAAGACATTTCTTTTACTTGAAAAATTAAATATTTCATATCTATAAAAGACAAGGCTAGGATTTAAAAAAATGAATTAAAATCAATCGGAGAATTTTATTGAAGTAAGTTTACGAGAAGTAAGAGAAATCTAAAATATGGTTAAATGGTATTTGAGAATACTGGATAGTTCTGTAAATGTATGTGTGATCTGAAAATCTACGCACGTGGTACTCCATCATTCGATTCATGTATGATTAATGAGCTATCAACCAGCGTCCTTCCAACTGCCTCCGTCCCAACCCATCGAACCTTTCATCCCTCTCTCGGGAATAGAATTGATCGAATAGAATTGTCGTATTCTTGTGGCTCGATGTGTATTCGTTGAGAATGATACGATATCCCTGAGCGAACCAAATATCCACGTTTTATGTACGTGTACGGGCCTATCGCAAAAACCTTTGGACGCTCGATCGAAATTCATAGCTCGAAGTAGCTCTCAACCCTAAAGATATTCCTTCCCTAACAGCAGACACCCTTACTACCAGTGACCTTCGCCCTCTTTTTTTCTCGTCCATTTGCAAACGTAACGTCCCTCTGCTGGAGAAGATTTGCGTTATCATTCCCTTTCCTCTCCTTCCTTTACCCATACCAGCCTCGGAGCCTGAGCCGATGAAAGAGGAAATGAGATAGGAGTTTCACCATTCGAATAGGGCTCGTTTGTGAGAGGGGTTATCACACTTTCCTTCTTTGTGTATTGAATGTATTAAAGTAATAGTACTCTTCGGGTATTCATTGTGGCTTTCATGGTGTATTGATAACGTAGTCGAAGAAAAAAAGATGTTAAAACTAAATATATGGATACTTGGTGTATAAGTATGGAAAATATATTAAATGCTGCATCGGTACGAATTGAGAGGGGAATAAAACAGCACGAGTATCAAAGCTCTCGAGATATATTCGCTTCATGAGGTTCAAAAATATTTTCTCGTGTTATATTTTCGTCGTTCCATTGACAAAAGTACTTTGAATCATGTAACAATTTTATGAAGACGATTTTGTGGTAGCGCCACATTCATTCGTCCAACGTAGATGTACAGATGTGGACTCAATGAATATTTGATTCGTTTATATGATTCAACCAATTTCTTAAGGCGGCTGACAATTCTTAGCAATCTTCTGGTCCGCTGAATTTTTCTGCTGATATTTTGCTTTAGTTTCCTGATAGCGTTATCCGCAATCTTGGGATACACCTTATGATTTTGGTACTCGCTTGTAATGTTCGATCAACAATAGCGTTTTAGATTGGCTGTTCGTGGCTGTCTCCTCATAATTTTAACATTGATTGGTGATTTACTTTTGAACTGAGGCAATTTAGTTCAGATTTATAAATAGTTGACGCACGCGTAAATACTGCAAGAAAAAAAAAGCAAGTGCGCAAACTGCAGGCGTTAGAACGTTTGCAAATACACTTGTAGCGGTAAATACTTTTGGTTGCGTGGGTGTTCTAGATGTATGTAGGCTAAAGTCACGTTCTCGGTTGTACATACTCTCGCGAAACGGAAATCACTGTGTCAGTGGAAGCCACTCTTGTATACCGTTTTGGGGCAAGGTAAAGACGAGGCGATCTAGACGCGGATGTCTGGAGAAAAAAAAACAGGGTAGTTCGACGGTGTCGAGTTGTGCAGAGATACGAACGACGAAACCGTCGCGTTTCTCCTCTAAGGGAATGTTCTTTGGTCTCCTTCGTCTTCCAGTACATCGCGCTGTCTCTTTTTCAATCCCTCGGTCGCTTCTTTTTCTTCCACCAGAAAGTCCTCAATGTTGGATGGAAAGAGAGAGAGAAACAGACAGAGGGAGCAAGATCCTGGTAGCCTTCTGCATCCCAGCTTTCAAAAGATACATTGTTTTCTTTCTTTCTTTGCTTCATTCCTTCGTACCCCCCCTTTTTTTTATTGTTGCTTTTCATTTCCGCTTGTCCTTTTTCTTTTCTTTTATCTCGTGAAGAAGTACACCCCGCGAGAAGCGGAGCTGCTAGGTGTTTTGATCAACCATTGTTACGCGGGGCTCACTCGCTCTTGGACACTTCGTTCGGTGGCCAGGCTTTCCTCTCGTTACCGTTCTCCTGCTGACGGATACTCTCCCGGGAATCAACTTCCCTCTTTCGACATTCTTAGCCCATTGTCAACCACCATTCTGACCTTTCTCTCCTTTGATCCATCTTCGGCTTCATACACCAGAGATGCAATACTGTTCTTTATCTGGGCCCCCATGAGGACAGGCATAGCACTGTGTTCCGAACGTTGGAGTTTTGCGGCTGTGGTTTTCGAATTTTTCGTTTTTCATCGACGGATTCATTCGGGTCATCAATAATTAGTGCTCGAGCTTCGAACAATCTTAACCCTAATAGAGGAATAGCTAGGGAAACTCTTATGTCAGCTACTTTTCACCCACTGATCGTTTGGGGTTTTGTATTATATTGCCCATTATATTGGAAGTTGAGTTTTTTTAGTTCACACAAGTACCGGTGCTCCATCACTGAAATGTAAAGTTTGTACGTTAAAAAACGTGGTCGAGGAATACCTCTTGTACCGGAAATCACCGATTCCGTCGTCATATAATCGTCACCCGAAATTCCGGGGTGAAATACGAATGAGTAGCTGGATGTTTATTTATAAGACAGAACGCCTCTTGTGTGTGGATATTTGTAATTGATTTTTTAATGCCATCTCAGTATCTTCCTCTTCCATAAAAGAGCCGAGAAATAACGCGAACGATTCCAATGACTGTTTTACAGAAATTCAGAAGACTCAGGCCATCGGCAAACCACTCAGAGACCCGAAGTACGTGGATATTTATCGGGAGAAGCCAATTCGAGTTGCGGTTAAGGTGCTAGTTCCGGTTCGTGAGCACCCCAAGGTAATTACTTCGCTAATGCCAACTTTGAAGATATATCCGGTTCTTAAACTCTTGTTCGCACTCCATGTATTTCTCTTTCTCTCCTTCAGACACTAGAACTGTGTTGAAGCCTTGGCTAGTATTACAATTATTACTTATTATCCATTATTATCATTATTATCATTTTTTATTATTTCTTATATTTTAATTTTCGTTAGATTTATTTTCTTTTATTGTTTTATTGAATCCTGTCTTTATTGGTTAAACATTGTCAATTTTTGTATATTTTCCGACACGGCTCTCTTAGGGAGTGTTAGTACGAAATCTCTCTCTCTCTCTCTCTCTCCTTCGCGTATATTAGTTTCGATAGCTGTATCCGGTTACTGGTAGATGCGCACAGTTCACCGAATTACTTCCGTCTAATACTACGAAGTCTGGTGAACAACCTCCCGCCTCTGGTCTGAGGACCACTTTTCATTGGCCGTACGAAATTTATTGGCAACTCTGGGATGTATTTATGACGAAACATAGGGAAAGATGTAGAGATTGTACTCAATAAACTGTAGAGATGTACCCAATAAACTGCCACCTCGAGGTAGACTGAGAAATCACCCTGACTATTCTTCGTGACGAAAACACCGAGATTCGCACAAGAGCAGCCGTGTTACCGTTTTAATACGAACATATCCAATTTCTACCGTCTTAACGATCACGTACACTTTTTGCTAGAATGAGTGAACATCCTTTTGCTTGAATGATCATCTTGCTTACATCGGAATAGCCAACGAGGAAATCATCATCTCAAACTTGGGTGATAATGTCGATTTACTGGGTCCCGTACAAACTTTACATCATTTTGGTTCGGTTCCTCTCGTGTTCAGGGTTTAAAGAAAACCAATTGAAAGTATGATTGATAAAAATTGATAGCTCGAGTGTCTCTTTTACCATATGATTTATTAGATCATTCCTCTTTGCTGCTCTCCCATATTTTCCACTGTTCTTAACACAATGACACGAAAACCCTTTTTTCCATTTATACGAAAAGATCAGACTGGGGAAAAAAAGACACAAAGTAGACGTCAATTAAGTATCGCGAGAAATGGCCAATTAACCTCTTGGGCCATCCTCTGGACACAAAATAGCCGAGAACATGGTGAAGCTCTCTCGCAAGTTGGGATTCGAGGCTCTCCGAATGTTTCTCCGAGTGTCCAGGCTTCTAACCCGAGGAGACAAGGTATTTCACCGAGCTGTCGAGAGGTTGAGCGAAACTGAGAACAAGTCGAAAACGAGAGGGACGGACGGAGAGAGGGAGAAAGAGGAATAGAGAGAAGTGGAGATCGCTGAGTTCTCCGTTGTATCAACCAAATGGATGAATCCAATTTGACTCCCATTCCTGTGATGGTCTCTTGTCCTCCCTCTCCCGTTACAAGTCTTCCTTATTTAGCTTTTCTCTCATCATTTATGAAATTCCTACTGTTTTGTCAAAGAAAATACAATTAATGGCATTTTCGGAGCCACGATTACCTTTCTTCTTTTAGCCCTTCCTTTTTTTTCTTCGTATTTGCGATTTTCAGTTCTCCGTAATGGGAGTATTTGAGGTTATGTTGATGAAACATTAGACGTAGTCAATGAGGAAAAGGAAATTAGATATCACAGCACAAAGGGATGTAGTGTTTCCTCCCGTTCTACCGATTAAACGAGCTCGTTATTCGCTTGATCTGAAGTTGACGGTGGGTGGATGCTCTCACGAGGAGTCACGTTGAACGAGGTACAAAATGGATACTCGAATACTGGGGATCTCCCACCGTCTCGATATCTCTCCTTCGGCTCATTCCTATTACTATCGTAACCGCAAATTCTTCCTCGTCGAGACCTTCCCAACCCCTCTGTAATCCGAGCTATTCGCGTGCCAACATTCCCCAAGATTTCCGCGAGAAAGATGGCGACACGAGACGATCCTTCTTTATGTCGAAGACTCCATTCCGAGTTCCCTAAATGATCGATCCATATTCATTCATATCTCGTATTATACCCCTTGGCCTTCTTATTCTCAGCCTCATCGAAAATTCTTTTATTCATACTCGAGGCAGCTTAGTTAAACTGAATATAAATGAGCGGGGCTGATGGTATTGGCCGATCAGCGCCCCATTAAAAAATGACCAATATAATAATAACAATAAGACTGGCGTTTGCCCTGGGATTGTGCAGTCGATTGTGGAGAAATATATAATTAATATATTTATATTTTTGTAACCTAATCTCAATGAACTTTTGTACCGTTGGTTCTTTAGTACTTCGATGCCTTTTCTGTAAGCAAATCCTATCATCTCCTCAACCTCAAAGCTATCTAATTTAATTTGGTCCGGAGTTATACTTTTTTTTACTTATTCTAAAACACTCAATCACAGCTCTGATTCAGTTTTCATCGTGCCTACAATATTCAGCAGATTAACAATATCGAAGTTTTATTGATAAATAATTAAACGATGTATTGACCTTTGGAATATGGTCGACTAAAACACAAAGCTATCGTGCCAGTAGTATTTCCATACTGCCCTCATATTTGGGTAAGGCCTAGAACTTTTCAAATAGCCTTCGTATATCCGATTTTGTCAAGGCTGCTGCTGCTGCTGCTGCTGCTTTAGTGGGAAATAGGGTAAAACGGGTGTTGGTACGAGAATGGAGTAGGGAATTGTGAATACTTGTGTCGGGAAAATATTTGTTCGTTGATCGCCAGATGTTCCAAATCGATCAGCTACCGCAACAGCTTTTGAGGTTATGTACGGATGCTTCAAGAATTTTCAGTGGGGAAGGAAGAGCCTGTCCAGCTGGTACCTTGTCGCGATTCCTTTGGAAATCCCAGAGAAATCGTCTTTGCCACATGGCCTTCCTACAAACTTCGATCCAAGCCACCTTGTCGCTTTACTACCGACTTTTCCAATATCAAACAAAAAAAAAATAGTGACATTCTATCCGGCCTTTTGCATAAGATTATCGTACGATTTAACCGCTGGATGTACCAAATGTAAGCACCTGGCCTTCCTCTTCTTTTGGATAATTTGGTACATCCGGGGCCACCCCCACAAGACGTCACTTTCAAAACTTGTAATTATTGGCGAAGTTTGAAATTCGCGCGGAGGGAGATGATAATACCGGCGACGTTGTCACACCATCGTGGCAACCGTAACTTCCCACCCACTAGACCACGTCTTTTTTTTTTTTGTCAACCTCAAGTGCCCAACGGTCGAGGGACAATTTGGTAAAGAAGTTGCCCAATTTCTCGAAGCGAACTCTTCACGGTAGATTTCGTTTCTTTTCCACTTCCCTCATTCTCTTCATTTTTTTTTTTTTTACTTTTCCTTGGCTATCCGGAGAAACGGTACGATATCGAGTCCCCTGAATATTTCGTGGAAGGACTTTTGCCCTCTTTCGTGAGAGGGTGCCTCTTCGCTCCATCCTCCTTAGCGCGATGAGATTCTGCTCAGTGGGTGAATCGCTGAGACTCTGCAAAATCCTCATGCTCCCCCCCCCCCCTGCTATAGCACGCCTGAGCTTTTTCGTCGATTCAGCCGGAGAAAGCCCTGGCAGTATTTTCTAGGCTTCTCGGGACATTGGTAACACCGAGGAGAGCAGCCTTCCTATGCTCACACCCTTCCTCTATTACCTCTTTGCTTCTCTGTCTCTCCAACTTCTCGCCACGGAATATCGAGCAGCACATTTATAGAACTTTAGCGAGATCGTCTCCGGAGCAGCACGCGAAGATAAGATCTTTAATTTTTCTTGCCATCCAGGAGGCAGCGGTTTCTACGAGCAATTAAATGTCAAGGGCGCGGGAAAATTTCATTTCAAATTGGGCCCCCGAAGCCTTGTAATTTTTGTTACCTCTACTGTGCTGTATGGACGGTAGGGATGAGTCTAAATTTGCCAAGTCACACGAAGATGTAGACGTGCACCGTTCTATCAAAAATGTTATTCTACCTATCGTGAGAAACGTACTTTTTTTTTTGTACGTTCGTGAAATTCTCGAGTCGAGAATTTGTATCGCTTCGATTACGCAATTGAAGTTACTTGGTCGAGCTTCACCAAGTGTTGGTCGTGAATAACTCTCGCTCTCTCCCTTTCTGTCATTGCTTATTCTCTTTCTAGTGCGAAACGTTTTCAATGCTCTCATCCACTTCTACATTCGTCTCAACGTCACATGGTCTTCGCATTTGACCGCTGCCCGACTCCTTTTCCAGATAGCTCTGCACTTTGACCGCAATGTTTCCAATATATATATATATAATATGGAGATTCTTGGTACGTGCCGATTTTACCTTGAAGCATTGACTAAACGGGTAACCGGTGTTCCGAACACGTCGACAATATCGATCGGATTTTGTGGATTTGTGGGTATACCCAATTCGGATTCACGCGAAAGGTGACTACTCTTCTATCCCGCTGACTTGCTCACTTTGCACCTTGCCATTTTCACCGAATACTGTTTTCGGACGAGCGCGTTAAAAGTGTTGACAATCGGGTATTTCTTTTGGAGCATGTGAACACAAGTTGACGAGTGGAGGATCGTTCGCAACTTTATTCTTCGTAATAGCGGGTCGTCAAAGCTGTCGCTAGTCTCGATTCGTCTTCTATTGGAGGTTCCGTTGTCACCGATCCACTCTCGTTCTTCCTTCCTTCCTTGTCTTCGCTTCTGCATTAGCTCGCTGAAAGGAGGAACGAGTCTGCCGTGCCGCTTGAAAGAAAAGAAGAAAAAAAGAAAACTCTTCGCAACATCTGCTGCTGGTTATTGGAGTGCTCTTGGCGGCGCCCCCTAGAAAAGCATGTGCTACGAGCTTTACATCCGGTTGCTTGACACGTAAAACCCGCCTTTACCACTAGTTTTCGTCTCGTCTCGTCTCGTTTTCGATTCCGGGCAGTATTCCGTGGTAAATATCGAGCGGCGAGTTATTTCGTTGATTGCCGTACGCGCCTCGAATACGTAGGACTCCTTCTCTGACGACCCGTCGACAGCTGCGACCTGTACACCCGCTGACCTCCAACTTGAGGACGAACTCGATAGTTACCGATTCTTCCCAATCTTCTCGCCTTTCCGTGGCACAAGGGCCAACGAAGAATTAATTCCGTCGATTCTTTCACGTCTAGGAAACGAAGAGAAGCCCAAGGGATTCGTACGAACGAGACTCGAAAATGTCTAAGAGAGGAAGAGTAAGAGAGGGTTGTTAGAGGAAGATTTATATACTGCATTACATCCTCGCGCGTTCCAACACGTAGTCGATGTTCATCGCGTTTTCCTTCAACCCTTCACCTCCATCCTCTCAGCTCGGCAATGCTCGTTCCTCACTCGTTCTCACCCCGTTGCTCACACAGCCTTGCATACGTAGGTATCTTGGCACTAAGGAGTTGGAGGGAACCAAGGCGATTTTCGGTCGGACCGACAATTTGTCTCATTCATGAGTGGATGAAGGGATCTCGAAGCAGGTTTCCTCTGCGATCTTCTCTCGGTTGGTGTCTCGCTCTTTTGCTTGCTGCACAGGCATCGAGCCGTCACCGTCCCCCCCCCTGCCATCCCCTGCTAAAAGGAGAATCCAACCAGCTTGAATCACTCGGGTACATACCGCGCAGCTCTGACTCTTCGCACACAAAGGTCACACCTTTGCCAGAACCGGCGAGTGCTTCTTGAACGCTTGAGATGCTCCAACCCAATTCCTTCGGGTGGCTCTGCTGATGGTGCTGGTGGTTTGCTGCTTCATCTTCTATCTCTATCTTCTCGCTTCCTTATCACCGTCTCTACTTACGTATGGCTATATGGGAGCTCGGTCGTGTGTTGACCTCGTTACTGCCAACCGACCAAAAGATATTTGAGTGAATCCCCCAACTTCCCTTGTAACCCTAGCACTGTTAGATCCCATACAGTCAGGCAATCTTTTTACACGTGCTAGGCCATACGCTTCAAATTACCGTAACCGGCAAGCTGCCTTGATACAATACCAACATTTTTCATTTAACGCACGTAGGAGCCAAAACTACCCTCACAAGGTTTTCTATTTTTTCCGCTTGAAGAGTATCATTGCTAGCGTGTCACACGCATTGCAGAAAATGGGACACAAGAATAGTGTATTAACGTCTTAAATTATCGGAATTATCTGTAGAGCTGTTGTTGACCGAACTGGATAAATAAATAAATCACTCGTTGTATCGTAAACTTCAGGACTATCATCTCTCGGTCATTGTATTTTTAATAACAAAACAAAAAACAGTAGATTCGATGTTTCTGGAAGATACAAGATTTTTTTTAAATAGTGAGAAGCTTTTGAGAAGTAGTATGGATGATGCTCTTTGGCTTCACACGTTCATCTTTCTCACGGGTTGCAGGAGATAATGAGGGGTTGCCGAGAGTAACGCGCGTGTCGTACGCGCATGTACAACAGGCCCCCGGTACACCCTTAGTGCGCGAAAACTTTCACTGCAGAACTTAAGGCTCCTTTCAAGATACAATCTGGCACAAGCGTAGTTCGTCTTGGTTCCCAAGGCACCTAGAGATCTCAATGGTTGTTTTTCCTTTGTTTCTGGATTTCGCTTGGAGCTTTAGCCGAAGCTTGAGAACATTGCGGCATTGCATCAAGCGCCGGATAGGATCTTTGTGTTTTCATTGAAATTAGTCGAAAATGGAAACCCCTTAGCAAGTTTATTTGTTTACTCCGAACTTCCCGACCAGCTTGTTTCCTCTCCATCCCGAGTGTTTGCGGTCTATGAAATGTTCCATTTTCCTGAATATATCCCAAAACTCTTATAAAGAATACTATCCTCGCTCGAACACCGCCGCTACTTCAACGCCTAAACGTACATATCTGGGTTTTATTTTTGCCTCTACCAATTAATAGAGACCCCAATAGAACAACATACATATTTGAAGCAACACGATAGTTGCATTACAAGTATTCTCCTGTAGTTTAACATCTAATGGCCGAACATCGATGCACCGATACAGCTCCTCAATATCGTCCTACTACCGTCCCAAAATTTCCATCCAATTTGCATTCACAATTAGGATCATGGATCGATACATTTGTTATATCGTAAAACGGTTTATACGTGAAATTAACGCGGCACGATAACGAGTGGAAAAGACTGAACAATTTGTATAATTGCTGGTCAATTTACCAACAGATGAAAATGAAAAGACGAGAGAGAAAGGTATAACGGGAAAATAAAAAGAGAGAATGGCGCGTGAGGGGGAGGGGGGGGGGCAGGCAGGCAGAATTACAGGTATATCATGTTCCAGGTAAACCGATAACGATTATTCACGAAACAAACAATTTTGCTAGCACAGAGTGTGAACACACTAGCCTCGTACTACTCATCATTGTGCAAAACCGTCGCCCCAGGTGCAACCCCTCGACACCCCTCCCGAGTCACGCATCCCGCATACATGTTTTGCATACAGTTGCATCGAGCCGTTGCTCTGTTCTCTCGCTCCCCCCCCCCCCCACTCTCTCTCTATTTCATGCTGTATACATGCCGGGTGCAGCAACTGTTCAAATTAGAACTCGAGAGAAACGGGACGTTTGCAACGTGTACCACCGAATCCTAACAATGTCATTCTCCGTTCGGATCCCAACCTCACCACAAATAAGCACATATATCCCATCCACTAACCCTCGAAACTATTTGTCTCTCACAAACTTGTTACTAAATATTGAAACCAAAAGCTTAGCATTTCAGTTTTCTAGACTTTGCTTGTCCGGCACCCTTCTATCATTTCTGATTCGAAACTTGTTAACGAAAGTGAACAGGATCATCAATGAACGTTATTAAAATTGGTGCAGCCAGCGTCATTGCAAACTTCTTATTAAGGCGAACACTTTCATGTTTTATCATTGGAACGCGACGAAATATATATATTTTTTTCTTGAACATATTTTGACAAAATTCTAGCTGCGAAAGTTATGCAAACGTTTTTATTAATTCTTGTTTATCGATTTACAACAAGCCAGCGATATATAATTTTTTTTTTAACATACGTGAAAACTGAATGAAAGAATTCGTTGGGTTCCAGCGATGTAAACTTCAACAGTTAATTTACAGAGGGTTGGAATGGGCTTTTGTTATATAAACTGGATAAAAACGTGGCCAAGTTTCCACGCTTCGCTATGTCTCCTGGAAAAACAGAAAAAATCTGAAAACTGTCGTATTAGCGTCGAAATCAAACATTCGATGGATCTACATCGACGCAACCTTGTTGGCCCAATGGATAATAATGTACTGCCATCAGATTCTGTCATACGAATAACTTTAATCAATTTTGATGCGAATTCGTTGCGAGTAACGAGAAAAAAAACGCGCGCGGTATCTGGTTTAATGCGAAATGAGGACACGATGGATACGTCACATGCAAAATATCAGCCCGCATCGAAGCTGGAGACAGCTCCGGGATTGTTCGTTTACCACACGCACGGTGAACCACGAGATTTCCAATGAATGAGAATCCGTATTTATTGTATATCGTTTATCCGGGCTCTCTAGCGCGTTACGGTACGAATATCCATCATGCGCGTCCGAATCGATCAGGACTCACAGGCCGAAACAGATTGGGGAAACAACGACGAGCAATTTTTATCGGGTTCGGTCAACCCCGAGAATGTTGCCCAATCAGCCAAAGGGTCATTCTTACAGTGGCTCGGTCCGTCAGTGATTGATCAACTTCTCAACGTGACTCGCCATTGATGAAAAAAACCTGACCCTGTTGATTGTAGTCCTCTTGAACGTACAGCCGGAAATTATTTTCTCACCGAAGCTCTCTTTCGATTGCCTATTTTTTTTTTTCTACGGATCGGTAAACGAATTCGTGACCGACCGCCATTGTCGAAGCATTCCTTGGCAAGGAGCGATCTTAATGACGAATTTATCCAAGCTTTTCATCGTCGAAATGAACTAGGTTGCGCGTATAGTTGGCTACCACCTCGAATCGCCTTCCCCTAAATCTATCCTACTTTCGCTCTCTCTATCTTCGCTTTCTCGACTAGCTTCTTTCGCCTCGCGTATCTCGACGATAAATCATAAGTCGCAAATAGAAGCAAACCGCTCGATTTCCTCCGTGACTGGTTGCTTCGGGGTGTTTCTTCTCGGGCTTGGGTGCCATTTTCTTGCGGGCTGTTGGGGCCAACACCTCGGGAAACGCTTTGATTTATCGCCGATTAGGTCGTTGCTCATTCTTAACGCCAACGGGACCACTTTGCGTTCACTTTGATCCTCTTTATCGAATATAAGCGATTTGTGATCCTTTGGTACTCGCGCTGGCTACCGAAAAGAGCAGTAAGGAAGGAACACGATGCTTATAGAACATATATTCTACCTCGCAATTCATCGGTGAGTGAATATGCACGCTTAAGGATTCAACTATGGAAGCCTCCGGTGGCTTTTCATGTAAAACAGTTTTGGCTTGGATTACTTGGATGGGTGACCGCCGAGCGGTATATCTACTTCCCTGTTGGGCAAACGCCAGATCGATAATATTGAAGATTAATCCAATAATGTATATACCGTTTTAGATTCCTCTAGGTCGCTTTGCAATAAACGAAAACTTCTTGTGAAAGCATTTCCAAATGCGTTTGCAAATTAACGGGAGTAAATCGATGGAGGTGTATGATTGAATCCCCTCGAACATGTACAAACCCCTTGGACCTACAAGTTTACCATTTTCCTCCTTCCTCTTCAGCCCCCTTGTGATACGGACTAATTATTATCTTGCAGGCCTGTGGCTTGCTCAATCCCTCCAACTTGGCGTCGCCTTATCCATTCATACATGCTCGTGTATCTATGTACATGGAAGTTGACCCAAAGTCATCCGAGTTAACAATGTTCCTTGATTCCGTGACGAGATACCAATTCCCTCGTCTCCCCCCCCCCCCCCGCTTATCCCATTTCACCATTGCTCGTATCTCTCTTCGCGTTGATCGGCAAGAGTCAGGACGACGTTTCGGACGGCATTAATTAGAAGACCTCGCTAGAATCTAGTCCGCCCCGGAAATCTTGATTAATCACCGTAGTCTTGTACGTTTTTGTGGAGTTGTACTTCGCGTCGATGTTCATTCGATGTTACGATCCATCAATTCAACCTAACTCCGGCAGACGACACATAAGACTGTGGCGAATTTTGTCGCGGGAACTTTGCCAAGAAATTTCAAACTCAATATTTTTTTTCTTTTTTCTTCTTTGCGAGTCATGAATTACCGAGGAGCAGACTAATGACACGGCTTGCGGAGGAACGAAAGTTCCGTGCCCGATCGGATATCGCTGAAAAATCGGCGAATAGCTGTGAGCATTCGAAATGGAAAAGAAGGGTGGCCGGAGAGAGATATATAAGCCTCGGCGACGATGGAAACTACGAATTCGTTGGGACTCGAAAGTTTTTTCTTCCGCCTCAATGCCACCCACGCCACCACCCTAGTTCCACCAGCGAACGCATTTAGTTCCTTCAATTATCCAAGTCCGGGGATTGCCTTAATTCATTTTCGTGAGTTATCTTTTATGGATGAAAACGTCGCTGTTCGTAATTGGTACAGATTGCTTGGAAAGGTATTGCCATAAGCTGGGACACGAATCTCAGTGAATATACATGCGGAAAGACAAACACATCTGTAGACATTCTCACACAGGCTCTAGAGGGTCAAAAGGTTGAACCTGGGTAAGGTGGATACGGGTCTTTGTACCTGTTGTCAGTTGAATCGATTCTTCAGCAATTGGCACAATTCGATACGGATATTCCCCGGAGCTTCGTGACGTCATCGGGCTCTCCCTGACGTCATAATCTAGGTATTCCCGTCGCGGTACCGGAAACTCGAGGCTCGTGTATTCAGAGAACAAGCGCTCTCCTTCAATGCTACTATTGAACGTCGATTATACACTATGTACGGAGACAATGTTCGCCTCTCCGACATATCCGGAGAACATACGTTTACCGGACGTGATTGAGTTCTCAATGACGTTAACGCGCGGAATGCATTGTTCCTCACTATCGTTTTCAAACCGTTATACCGTTACTACTCGGAGTATTAGCCGCAGTAAATCCGACGGGCCTACGAGAAAATCTCATAAAATAGATTCACGGCACTCCAGTCGTGATCCTTCGCGCCACTAAGTTTCGCCCTCTTGGGCTTACAGGATTCGAATCGGTGGCTTTATGAGACATGGAAACGACCCTACCGAGCTATTTTCAAGCTTTCCAGCTCTCGAAATTAACTCGCCGAAATATCCAATACCGTGACAAGTGTACAAATATTTGTGCGCGTCCGCGTATCATCGATGTTATCATTGATGATTGCTTGACGATTACGATCGTTTGTACATTTGGGATATGCAGCAAATGGAGTTTGTAGAAAGTATTAAGCCTGTGTCGTTATTAAGTGTCATCAAGTTCTTACCAATTCCGAAATTGATGATTACGACCAGATGCGCAGCTTCGGTGACCCCTGCGTCAAAGAACATCAGTCCGGATCAAGGTTTCAACGTCTTCCAATTTCTTCACCGCTAAAAGCTGGATTACATAAAAACTTCAGTCTTACATTGCCCAGTTAATAAGCTATGACGATCCTTGTCCCGACCTAATATCACTTTGCACCCCTTCAAATATTTCTCTTCCTTCAAGAGCATCCATTTCCATTTCTAGGGGTTTTTCACCAGGCGAATTCCAAGCGGTCGCTTTATCCGTAAACCAAACCCAACCTCAGGCTTGTCGCTGTTCTGTCGCTCTAACCTCAAAGCCGTTGAAACCACTTCGCAGTACACGAAGTTGTTTCTTTATTCCGCAAGATTTTTGCGTCCCGTTTGATCCGCTGACTCGCAACAGCGGGCTTATCCTCCCATCTAAAGCCTCTTTGAGGTGGCTTTTCTTGTGGCAATTCAGACCACAGAACTAAACGAAACCTAATTCTTTTGCGTACCGAGTTAAAGCCGGGAGTCTAGAGGCACTGAACCAATTGTTTGGTCATCTTTGGATGAGATAGGTTTGTTTAGTTGACAGGCAGGTCCTAATTAGCCGTACTTGGGTGATGAAAAACCTCTAGCTAGCTATAGGTCGGTAATGGAAAGTGGCAAATAAGCCATCTTTGGTTGATCGACTCTGTTCAACTAACCATTTCTAATTGATGGTAAACCATGTACGTAACCACTCCCGTTTCATGGCAATTTGTCTTAAACTCCCATTGGAGACCCTCTAACCAACTCTCCTTGATGGACAATGCCTAACCAGCCATCTCCAGTTGATGGATACTGCCTACCAAAATCTAGCAACCCCCGTTCGAGCGGAGGTTCCTCACGATTACGTGTACTCAAACGACAATTACGGAAAGGCAAGTGACAAACGGTTGAACGGTCGCTCATTCAAGTAGTAGTGTTGGTCAACGCCGATTGGCCTAGCCCATTTTCTATTTCACATTCACTCTCTTTATCCTTCTTTCCCTTATTAGCCTAAACTACTATAGTTAAATATTACTTCCAAAGAATCAAAGAATTAAACATTTTTTTTTAAGTACGGAAGAAGAAAAATGATTTTCTTATTCAGAATTTTCATGTTTCATGGGAAATGGAACGTACGTTAGAAATATCCTAAAATAAATGGCCTAGATTATTTAAAAAATTCAAAAAAAAATTAATTTAAAATAAGAACGTTATTGTTCATTTTATCAATACTTCGAATAATTACCGGATGTATTAAGTCCAAAAGAAAATAATTCATTGCTTTGAACAACACGAAATTATTTCCCTCGCCGATTAATTATTCATTGCACTTTTGCAATGAATAATTAATCATTAATTGAGATTGTCTTTGTTGGGCAAGGTAGTAGGTAACATTCTCACAGCATGCGCGCAATATCCGGACTGTTATTTACATTACCGAGGAATTGTCGAAGTAAGGCATCATTGAGGGACGAATAAAGGGGTATCAATCTCGGAAGGAACAGAGACGTTTGCAATCGCTTCGAGCAACGTTGGCTTTTGATCGTGAGCTTTTGTCCTTTCATCCCTTATCGTTATCATCCTTTGTCATGGATCGGAGCTTGAGTTCGGCCACGCGATAAATGTCATCCCTATCGTAAAGGAACATCGGAAAGCTGTCTACGATCTAGAATGAATTAAACGCACCAATGTCTAAGGCGTACAGACATTTCCTATCTCAGTTTCTCTCTGGCTTTCGATATATATCGAATTCTGGATCAAACTCTCTCATTCTCGATTGCACACAGCATTGCCTATGCTGCAACTTCTAAATTTAATTGTTCGAATGGTACTCGATTACGAAATGCGTATACCAAGATTTTTTTTTTAATTTTAATGATTATTTATAAAAACGTACGATGAAAACATACCTGTGCTCTTTTCTTGAAAAATTCCTAGTTCGTGTTTATGGTGACCTTGACAGATGCAACTTACGTCAATTTAAGTATGTCGTGGACTTGAAGTTCGCATCGTTGCGACTCAATGAATTTTCTATTCTCATTTTATTATTTCCTTGGATCCATTATTTAACGAAATTTTTCTTTTTGTTTTCAGATTTGAATTCCAGGCTATCAAAATAAAGATTTGAATAATTATTGAGGTATTTTATTTGCGATTCCAGTGAAAAAAAAATAGAGAAATTGAAAAAATAATTCGTTGCGCCGCAATGTTGCGAAATCTCATAGAATGCCACATTTTTTAATTCTTGGATTTTTTAATTATAGAAATTTTATTCCGTTTTTATTAAAGCATGCACTTTTTGAGATGACGGCTCGTATCAATTCAAATGGGACACCCTGTATGCGTGTGTGTGACTGAATATATACGCTTTTTGGGGGATATATTAATAACAGAATTACGGTTTCAGTTATAAATTAAGCTGGTCTGGAAGCAGCTTCCTCTCATACTCTGTTCCTCTTTTACTCATTCCGCATTGGATTTCGTGAATACATAACGAACCTTAAGCGTATTATGCCGAAACATAACAATAAATAACTGGCAATTAATTTAAAAATATAACGAATCCAATCACTAATTTTTAACAGCATACAAAATTCTCGTTACGATCTCAATCTTTTTTTTTTTTTTACTAGCTAATTTTTTGAATTATTTTGGAAAATTGTGGCGTATGAAATTTAACATAATTTTTTGACTTCATTTCCAGACCAGTTGATTTTTAAGAGATTTTCTTATCGTTTTTCAGAGATAAAAAAAAATTATTATTTTTTAATTTCTCTATTTCTTTTTTCACTGAAATCGCAAGAGAAATACCTCAATAATTGTACAAATTTTTATTGTGATCATTCAGAATTCAAATCTGGAAATAATATTCCGCCGAACAATGGATTTAAGGAAATGAAAAAAATGAGAAAAAAGATATTGCGTCGCAACGATTGAACTTGAAGTCCATATTTTTCCAACAATTATCTTTAAAAAATAGCATCTGATGATTTTGATATTAATTTCTATGTACTATTTTTGTTATGGCGAAAGAACATCCTTAAGTTGGAAAAGAAAATTTAGCTGAACTTTTGTTACGAAAATATTTTTGTCTCACTCGTGTCGTGTCCAATTCCCTTTTTCTGCAATTAAACAAAAAGATACGGTAAAAATAAAAATGCTCGTACAATTTGCGCATTCATTAAAATACGAATATAATCGAGGTGAATCACGTTCCCCCCGCATCATGCCTTCCGCAGCGTCGTCTACCTAAAAATTTAATCAAGAGTTGTTTTTCGTCGACCGCGTTCGCACAAACACGACGGGGAACGAAGTACTTTCGGACACTTTTTTCTTTTGTTTTCTACGCACGTACAGGGTGTCAGAAAAAAATGACCGACAAAACTCGATAAGACTGTCGCTTCAAAAAAATACACTTTTGACAAATTTGTTTTGGCCACTGTAATAATTATGTAAATTATTTGTGTAAAATAAATTATTATTATTTAGAAATAATAAATAAGCAGAATTCAACTCAACATTTATTTTAACAATTCGCCTTGATTTTTTAATTTTACACACGGGATACGAAAAATGTTTGTTATGGCGGTAATGTACCTGACGGAAAAATGCAAATTTCTGTCCCACCTTGACTTTATTGGTGTGCGTATTAAAAAAAAAAGCGCCCCCTTTTTTCGCGTTATTTTAATTTTTTATTTTTTCTGTCTGTCTCTCTCTCTCTCTCTCTCTGCATTCTACGCATTTATGTATATAAATAGTAGGGCGAAATAAAATAGGAGCGCAGTAAAACGAAGGACCGTAGAATCGAGTGTCCAATTTGCAAGTTCAGGCGAATATTTTAATCTTGTGCCAGCGGGTTTAACGATTTTCTCGTATTTACAAGAGTTCCGGAGCGCAGAGAAAACTGAAACGCGAGCGATGTTCGAATCTGAGAAAGAGGGTGAGAGAGAAAGAAAAAAAAAGGAAGAAAGGGTTCAACGTTTGAATGCCATTTCTATTTCCGTTTTGCTCTTTTGCCCTCACTCCTCTTTTTATTTCTGATGGTTTGTTACGCTACACTTTTTTTTTAAAGATTCATTATCGCTTATCAAGTTTCATTATAAATGATGAAGTTTACATCGTTATTGTGCAACGGTTTTTTTTTTTTTCAACTTCATTTTATATTATTTATTTACCATTTTATATTGCGTGAGAATTATTATTTTCATCATCGATTTAATCGTCTTTTGTCGTTTTATCCATAATCGACATTTTTTTTTTTTTCGCGTGTAATATTTGTTTATGATTTTCAATAATAGTCAATAATAATCAATAATATTTCCAATAATAGTAAAGAAATATGAATATTTCCAAAATACTTCGTCGAAGCGTAACGAACGAATCATTTTTTTTTCTGTCAATCTGCTACACGGACTCTTAACACGATCCGGATTTTTCTGATTAATTGTTGCAGTTCAACTTCGTCGGTAAGCTTCTCGGGCCGAAAGGAAACTCCATGAAGCGTCTGCAGGAAGAGACGATGTGCAAAATGGCAGTACTTGGTAGAGGCTCCATGAAGGATCGACAAAAGGTGAGTCCGTTTCTCGATCCTTATTTACCTCACCACTCATCCCCTGTCTCTCCTTCGAACCCCTTCATTTCCAGTAACATCCGATCCGGCAATCGGTTTTTTCCTCTAGAAAAGTTTTTTTGCATTTTCCCAGTCTAATTTTGTACTTTCGACAAAAACTCGGGTATTTTCGTAATCAGCGCAAAATTTCCGATCAAATACACCCTTTTAATACTTAAAAAGCGGAGAAAAAATTTTTTCGACCTCCCAGGCCACTCTTCCCGAAATCGCCAAAATCACGATATTTCAAAAGGTCGTAGAGCGAGCTTCTTAGATGCGATGGACTTTTATTTAGTGGGTTTGGGAAAGGTTTTTGCCTGACTTAAATAATGGCGTTGGATTCGTATCGATATCTTTTATAGTTTTCCCGGAATGTTCACTTGAAAAATCGCAAAAAAAGAGGCAAAGGGGTATGCATGGAAAAATTTGCAAAAATCGATGGTCCAACTTTGAAATTCTGCCAAAAATCGAAAAAT
>JAPYZI010002103.1:0-33998 GCA_030523105.1 Ophioninae sp. A BG-2022a | reverse complement strand
GCAATACGATGGATCGTAGCTCGCAATTGCTCCCATGGTAACCACAACCTGCACAATTATTTTCAAAATTTTGGTAAATGTCGAGCATGTTCCTCTTAGAGCAAGCGTCCTGCATATACACAATAAATTTCATGCAAAGCGGTTGAATAGTGTGGGAGAAATTAGATGTTGAAATTTCGATGTGGCTAGGAACGTGTTCGTCATTCCCTTAATGATGGGGCAGAGACTTTACTGAGAATTGAAAGATTGCTTGGAATAACAATTGGATACGAGGGATACCACTATTGTCTTGGAGAAGATGCGAGCCAGCTAAAACACGCTCGGATCAACGCAACCAAAGCGACGAAAAGAAGCCAGGACAATTCGTCGATTGCAGAAAAATAAGTAACAGCAATTTTTCACGGACAAGGAAGGTGTCCAATATAAAGCTGGAATGGGAGATTAAACGTAAGTTGACTGAATAAATTGAAAAAATGCATTAAGTTGTTGCTCTAGCCGCGCGCGACTTCGAGCGAAACGCGCTTGAAAATTTAAACGCGTTTTTCTCGAAACGACATTTTCTGAATTGGCCGACATGATAACCCGTACAGTTTTCAATATTTTTTGATGATTTTTAATTTTATAAAAACATTTAAGTGTGAATTTTTCGACGAAAAATCAACATTTTTTTTTCAATTACCGTAAATTGTTCAATTTTTCGAATTTCAAAAATCCGGCTCGACAGACTATAACGACAGCCTTATCTTACAATAATTTGTTTACATTTTTCAGATCCGTCAATATTTGGAGAAGAAATCGTGTCGGCCATGGAGCAACTTTTTTTTTGGTGCTTCAAAGAATATCATGTGTCACATGTCAATTTTTTAAAAACAAAATTGAAATACATTTTTTTACTGCTTAACAGAGTAATAAACAATGTGTAATAATTTCTTTATCAATTTTTATTCCTATCCCTCCTTAAAAACAGTTCCACTTTTGGTGCGTTTTCGGCTCTGCTGGACGTATGTAAGGCCTTAAATGTTTTTGCGTTTTCACACATACCTTTCCACTTGAGGTATGTGTGAGAAAGACAGGGAGAGACGATACGAAAGATCGCGAATGGGTAGCGCTGCAGCCACTGGAGGGCAGAGAAATCGCCACGAGGAAGCCTAGATGAACGTTACATATACAAAATGGCGGTGTGCTAAAAGAAATTCTCACAAATGATGGCATTCTATCTCTCTATGTTTCATCCTGGTTCTTCTTCGTTCTTTGTTGTAATTGGTTCTCTCTGCATTTATTTCTGATTCCTTCTCTTCCTTCGCAGTGGTTTTTCGTCTCCCCTCTCCACTCTAGTTCCCCGACCCACCCTTACTCACTCGCACCGCTTTATCACGCGTGATTACACTTTTAAAATTCGTATTGACTGACGAATATGAAGAGTTTGGCAACCGCACTACCGGCGAAAGCAGTGTTGTGATAAATTTCCATACTGAGATCGAGCTCGATCTCTTGAGGGCCGGAAATACTCTGCGTCATCACAAGAACGGCTTGCGAAGGCGCTGGTCGGCGCAACGCAAAACAAGACTCGGTCGCTCTCGTGACACCAGGGGGCGCTCTGGCGTCCACCAGTGCCATAGAAAATTGCACTGTCGAACCCGGAAGATGGGTCCCTCTCATGGTGAACAACTCAAGCACTCCGCTCGACGGGATTGGCAGCATGCTTACGAACGTTATGAAGTTATAGGAGTAGTGCGAGGGCGCCCGGAAACACGCTAAATCTCCGCTCGAACAATAAAGCGATGTTCGAACGCACCGACTGTCAAAGGAAACATTAATTAGTCATTTTTTTGCTTAGTTTTGTTTCTTCACATCCCACGATGTTCTAGAAACTTACTTTTTTTTCTGCGGATCCCTGTAATATCCAGATGGACAGTCGATTCTGTTGCACCGGAAGCTACCGCGCGTGTTTTGACAAATCTCGCTCGGGTCTCGGCAAACACGACCGGAAGCGCATTCGTCGATGTCTGGAAAAAAAAGAAACGCGTCATACGAAGTGGTCGAAATCTCCGCTCATTCGCATCGTGATGGGGACAAATCTTGATTTTGACTCTTCAAGTGTTAAACCATATGAGACTGGATATATCTTGAGCGCAGGAAAGTTTATTGATGGTGTTGCTTAGGTTTGTGCCATAAGAAACATTTTGCTATTTTTATGTTCTTTACACTGGTCTATTTGATATTGCGCCGTTTTCGTCATTGTTGCAGTTTTCTTTGTTATTGGCGATTTTACTGCATTTTTATGAGCTTCATTATCAAACCCGTTTCCTCATTGTAATGATTTCTTTACAATTATTGTAGCAATTTCTTCGTTTAAACTATATGTGCTGCGTTTTTATAAATAATTCTTCATCCTAACAAGTTCTGTAAATTTTGTAAAATATTTGCATAACACCTATCCTCAATATGTTCTTTATCCAGAAGCCCCAATTTTTTATAATAATATAAAAGGTTGTAAAACCCCTAAATGATGTAACAGGTTACAAAGAATTCAATGAAAAAGTAATTTTAACCTTGGCAGGTTCTTCCATCGACGCTGAGTTTGTATCCATTGGGACAACTGCAGGCATAGCTGCCAGGCGTATTTTCGCATATGCCGACGCATAGATTGTTGTCCTTAAACTCGGCGCACTCATCGATGTCGGTGCAAGATCTGTTGTCACGATTGAGTCTGAAGCCTGGCTTGCACGCGCATCTATAGCTGCCCCAGGCATTGACGCACTCATGCTGGCACAGGCCTGGCGATCGAGCGCACTCATCAACGTCTTGGCATACACCAGTGCCATGAGTGGCACTGTTCTCAAAGCCTGGTTCACAGATACAGCGGAAAGAGCCAGGCGTGTTTTCACAACGCGAGTTCGACCCACAGATACCACCACCTCCGTAACTTTGGCCGCCGTACAGACTGCACTCGTCAATGTCGACGCAGTCTTTGTTGGGCCCGACAACGTGTCCCGGGGGACACTCGCAAATGTAACCACCTTGGCGGTTCTGGCAGGTCTGACCAGGGCCACACTCGTGACTGCCATCAGCGCACTCATCCACATCGATGCAGTGAGAATTGCTTGACGGATCCAATGTGTAACCATTTCCGCACAGCACTCTTGAGATGCATCTAAAGCCAGGGAGTGAAAAAATAGTGGTCAATCAGGGGTGAGACAAACATCGTTAGAATTTCCTTTTGTTTCCACAATTGGTATAGAAGAAATTGAAAAACATGAGTATTCAGGTCAAAGATCTTGTAGTTTTGCAAAAGTTTTACATTTTGTGGGATTGTATTCGGTTCATTAAGGTTCAGTCAGAGTTAGGTCAGGTCTATTGCTCGTTTAGAAAGTTTGCAATTCACATTTGTCAGTCCTGTACTTAGCTTCCGAAGTTTCGGTTTCGATACATTTTTATTCAGCTACAGAAGTATTACTCCAGATTCGTGTAGGTGCAAGCTGCATTTATATGATTTCATCTAGGCTTTGCTTGAGTTTGCATACAAAGAGTCAGAAAATTCATATCAAAGGATGAATATCTTTTATATGAATATCTTTGGTTTCGTTTAACTTCGCGCTCAGCTTCAAGCTATGAGTTCTTGAGTTTGTACTCCGATTTATATATTCGTTGCGTTCTCAATTTCATAAAGCGACACTTCGAGGTTTCCGTATATAGGGAAACCATGGATTTGATCAAACATACTTACGTCGAGCTACACAAGAGAAAGATCTGGAAAATACTAGTTATTTTATTTATACCTGTAGGAGCCGAGGGTATTGATGCATTTCTGCAACGAAGTTCTCGCACAGGGATTCTGGCCTCGCGAGCACTCATCGATGTCGACGCACTGTCCATTTGGTCCGTCGACGAATCCACGCGGGCAGATACCGCGTGGTCCACTGGTTACAATCGGCATTGGAGTGGTGGCGAAGATTCTGGCCGTGACGGGCGATGATCTTGGGCCGCTGGAACCACCGGCATTACTCGGTGATCGTGGATTCTTGTCACATCGATAAGAGCCTAGGGTGTTACGGCAGTGATAACCGCCGCTGCAGTCGTGCGTGCCGAGGACGCACTCGTCGTCGTCTTCGCAAATTTCCGTCGCTGCGTTCAACGTGTAACCTGTGCCGCATGGCAAGTACCTCACGCAATTGTAACTGCCGAGTGTGTTGTCGCATCGTTGGGTCGGCAAACAATCGTTCTCCAGTAATTGGCACTCGTTTATGTCGACGCAGGCCTGTGTAAGATTGTCGCGACGGAAGCCGAGTTTGCACTGGCAGGTGAAACTTCCGGGTGTATTGACGCACTGTTCGTTGCTCGAGCACGCCTCCTCGTCCTCCTGACACTCGTCCACGTCAACGCAGCCACGATTCCTCACGAATCTTCGGCCAGGCTCGCAGCTCTGTCCGGCCCTCGGAACTTCTACGTTCGGCAGTGTTTGACGCGTTGGTTTCACTGGTATCGGAGCCCTGGCACACGAATAACCACCCGGTTGGTTGTAACACACCTCGTTGCCACAACTGTGCAGACCCTCGGCACATTCGTCGATGTCTTTCGGGAACAAAGCTAGTCGTTAGTGCCTTGGGATCTCAGTGGAGAGAAAATCCGTTATCGATTTATATAACGTTTCCCGTTGACACGAAATGAAGATTCGTTTCATTCGTTACTTCTTTATTTTTATTTCTGAACAAAGCAAGCTCTTTTTTGCAGATTGATGTTCTTTCAGAACGGAATGGTTCCGAGAGATACTCGATGCGGAAATATGAATCGTCATTGCGTTCCAACGGTACATTGATATCACATTTATCATTGACGTGTCACATTCATGTGCAATTATCAACGAAACTGGAAAATTTAATATTTTCATAAAGCGAGTTTTCCATTCGAAAAATTAAGGCAGTAACATCACTTGTTGCGTCCAGTGGTCACGTCCTTCTGAAATTCGTTATTAAAAATGGCTGGGCATTAACAACAAAACTCGATTCGACGAGACACAAGCAGAAGCGCACGATCGAGCAAGCGTACGAGTCAAGCCGCGATATAACGAGGCGACTATTTTCAAAAACATATTACTTAAAGCAATCCGTAATAACTGATTGGGAATAGTTCAATAACAATTGGTGACGAAGCAACGACGTTGAAGTAAAAGGGTAGGTTCACGAAGGAACGTTAACCGAAAAACATTCCGTTTGAATCTGCAACTGTAAAAAATAGTAGAGCAATACTATAACTTTAATATAAAACACGTCGATCGCCTCTTGTTCTACAGGGGGTGGACCAATTCGATGGCTGCCTTTCTTCTTTCTCTATTTCTTCCGGTATACATTGCCGAAAAGTAAATGAAAGGCAAAATTAATCAAAATGCAAGGTCGTGACCTTACATTTGTACAGAGAGACGGAAATATAAAAACAATAAAAGTACAATAAAAATGCAATAAAGAAGAAGATAAAGCAAAAGAAAATAAAGCGAGGAATATAAATCGAAGACAAGAATCGAAATAAATATATATATGTATATAAATATATTTGCTATTAACTCATAAAAAATAGAAATAAAAGTTTATAAGAATAAAACAATAAAGAAGAATATAATAACAGAACAGAGATGGTCGTATATATATATATATATATACATTTCTCTCTAGTTTGAACGTTTCCTTTATTATTTTATTTTCATTAACATCGTTCCATTTTTATACCTCCGATATTACCTCCTCGGTATATTTATAGTGTAGTATCTCATCTTTTCCTTTTTATTGTAACTTTTATTATAATTTCTTGAATATACGATTTACAAGTCTTCGTCTCGCCGATAACCCTGCGAAAGATGTCGTCGGCCGAAGTACTTAACTAGGGCTCGATAAGCTCTACCGTTTGACGAAATTTCTCACCCGAGCATTCCCTTCTCGCAGTATCGTAGCGATATCCGTTGGGGCAGGCTGGTTTCCGTCGTATCCCATGTCCGCTCGGTACGGGTCTTTCGCATCTGTAAGATCCCGGGAGATTGAGACATCTCTCGTTGAAATGGGCATCACAGTTGTAATCGCCGCGTTTGCACTCGTCAATGTCCTGGCAGGCGCGCGATCTCAGCGAGTATTCGTAGCCTTTGGGGCATTCGGGATATCGAGTGACGCATTCGTAAGTACCCTCTCGATTTACGCAATACTGATGATACGCCAATGGGCAGTCGTGAAGATTTTCCACGCACTCGTCGATGTCGACGCAGCTACCGTTGAATAGTTTCCGAAAACCGGAATTGCAGGGTGGTATCAATTGACAGTTGTAGGTACCGTTGGTGTTGACGCAACGATGAGTCGTTTGTGGACAATCGTGGAGGCCTAGAAGGCACTCGTTGATGTCGAGGCAGCCTTTGCTCGCGGTGTCGAAACGCCATCCCTTGGAGCACAGAAGCTCGCAATCGTACAGACCCGGGAGGTTTTTGCAGCGCTCGTGCTCCCGACATCCAGGACCTTCGACGCACTCGTCGATGTCGACGCAACTGCCGTTGTATATACGACGATAACCCGTGCCGCACGATTTGAGCTCTTCGCACGTGTAAGTGCCGTTCCCGTTGACGCACCGATGAGTCTCCCGAGGACAATCGTCCCGCGCCTCGAGACACTCGTCCACGTCCACGCAAGTTCCCCTCGCAGGATCGTGTCGCCAACCACCCGAGCATCCGGGCGTACACTCGTAACCTCCGAGTAAATTTTTGCACATTTCGTTCTCGCGACAACCCGGACCCTCGAGGCACTCGTCGATGTCCCGACAACCCGCCCCCTCCCGCTTGTATCCCGGCTGGCAACGCTCCTCCGAGTACGATGACGTTCGCGCCGTCACGTTCGAGGAAACGTCTGCCGACATACGCAATTATCCAAAAATTTCGAAAAGATCTGTTGGAGCCGAAACAAACTGCCAGAATTTTTCCCTTTATATTGGCCCAACCGACATTTTTTTACTAGTGACTGGCAAGACCGAGTACCAACCCCTGTCTTCTCCTGGCTACGCCAATGGGTCTCGAGCAGAAATGAACGTACCTCGGCATTCGCCGTTAACCGGATCGATCTGGTAACCTGCGAGACACTCGCAGCTCTTTCGCTCCCTGTTGTAAAAGGCGCCACCAGGACAGCTCCTCGAAACGTCTGTTGTTCGCGTTTCCTGATACTTTTTACCATCCTCGATGACGAATCTTTCGTAGCCGGTGTTCGCAAACGTGTCCGGTTCCCTTCTCGTCTCCTGCTGACGCATTTTCATCGAGTGGCCGATCTCGATCGAGTTGTCGTCGTTCTTAGCACCCGAGCAATCTCCATCGCCATTGTCGCAAGTTCTGATCGTCGTCGAAGCACTTGCGTCACCGCTCGCTTCAACGACCTCGAATTTTTTGCACTCGTAGCCACCAACGTTGTTGCGACAACGGGTGGTCGGATCAGGACAGGGATGCGACGTTTCCGCGCACTCGTCCACGTCTGCGAGTTTCCATCCCGATTACAAATGTCCCGGAATTCTTCCGATGATCGAAAACATCCCGGGACAAATCTCTATGTCTTCCATGCAGATATGGATCTGACGGATTGTCATACGCTTTGTATGTGCAGTCGTTAGATTGGAAAAGACTCACCCAAACAGATCCCAAGCCTCTGACTGTAGGCGAAACCGTTGCGGCACTTTACATCGCACTCGTATCCGCCCTCGATGTTTCTGCACTTCTCCGCTTCCGGCAAACAGCCGTGTATACCCTCGAGACACTCGTCCACGTCTGAAACAAGAAGCGTCATCAAAATTCTCATTGGAAGGTGATGAAAATTCTTATTTCTGTTCGTTATCTGTTTTCTATTAGCTTTTGTAAACCCAAACAAATATAATGGCAGAGTTTTTGTATTTGCGTACTATGGTTCAACCAAAACCCCGCCATACTGGAGTTATGTCATCAGCCCCCCCCCCCCCCCCCCCCCCGCCGGTTTACATTATCCAATTTTCGGATGGCTTTCTTGGAATTTCTCCATAACGAATTAATTGAATTTCCCCATATTGGTTTACCTTTGCAGATTTTCGCCGCAAGGTCGTATTTGAAACCGGCCGGACAATTCCTCGGGCCGGTCGACTCATGGCAGCTGAAGCTTCCCTGCGTGTTTACACAAAGATGCGTGTCCTCGTTGCAAGCTCCAACCAACTCGAGACACTCGTCGATATCTGCAAGAATGGAAAGATGAAGTAATGATCGCAAGTGAGTGAAGAATTAAAGAGCAACGAAAGCCGACCACGAGACTCACCGGTACAGAGCTGGGTCAACGGATCCCATTGATAACCTGGTGGACAGGTTTCTTCCTGACGCGACCCATACATCTTGTTCTCGCCGCTCGCCTCACCCACCAAGCAGATGAAAGAACCTACGACGTTTCTGCACTCCGCGCCGGGACAGGGATTCCTTTCGCACTCGTCGATGTCTTATTCGCGATGATGTTTGCGCCGTCGCGACGATACGCATGAACAATGTGGGTATGTTTGCGTGGGAGCGACGAAAAAAATGCGGACGAGATACGGAATGGAAAGCAACCGTTGGCGAGGACGAAGCCAGAATTACATGAACGAATACAGAGGTATAGCGTACAATTAAACGTACAGGCTCACGATAGCCGCTTACACGGACACTCACATGCGACAACTGAATTGTAATTTGATAAAAAATGTTCTTTTTCTTTGCAAAACAACGAGGAATGCAAAAAGCCGCTCAATTTTCTGCTCAATTGTACATCAATCGTTTTTTTACGTCTTCTTGCGTGTCACTTCTAGTTTAGCGAGTTTCTTTTCCTTTGACTTACCATCGCAAACTTGAGCGGTCTTGTTGTACTCGTAGCCGGCCGGACAGCGGGGCGCGAGCTCGTTGTCCTCCGTTGGCTCGGCAAAGCGCCCGGATTCCGGCGTACAACTGCGTTTGTCATTGCCGAGAATGAAACCCGGATTGCAGCCGCAGGTTACTCCTGTGCCGGTGTCCGTGCAACGCTGCGCACACGGGTTTTTACTCTTGCATCTGCAGGTCAGAAAAAAAATGATCGCGTGTATATACGCGTACACATAAATTCATTAATTATTCTGTTAAGATTATCTGCATTTTTCGAATTCTCTTGCATAAGATACTTTTTTAGATTACCATATCCCCATTACTAGAATCCCTTTTTTTTAAACAATCGAATCTTTGAAAACAAATTTGAAACAATTTTCGCATACACTACTGATATCCGTGATCATATGATTATTGTTGAATTTCAGACAAATAAAAGAAAAAAATGGGCATACACCTCTGAAAGTTTTCAAACATATAAAAAGCAAAAAATTTACAGTCACGTTTAAACGAAATGTTATGCACTTAATAATTTGAATATAATAAAATATATTTCACATATAATTCGATTAGCTTCCTTGAGGTTCACATTAAAATTCGCATTAATAAGAAAGATGTTATCTTTGTGCCAAAAATCGAAGCATCTTGAAAAATTGTTTCATGGTGCGTGTTTTCAGATTATCTGGGAATTCACCTGTCTTCGGGAGTATTTTTCCGGCAGGTTTTTCCGTCCTCGAGTAGAACCGAGCCCTCCGGGCACTTGCAGTAGAAGGAACCGGGGGTCGGCACACAAATGTCGGAGCAGAGAAGACCTTTCATCAACTGGCAGATATCGTCGAGTCCTGCTTGATAAAGAAATCGATCAGGGCTCTGGACCGTGTTCATGCACGTGTATATACAAACGAGAGTTTCTTAGTCAGCCAGGTGTGAGAGAAAGAAAGAATCGATGAGCTATTAAATTTTAAACGAACGCGCCGGCGGCGCCGAAAATAAATATCTTCGAGCTGCACAGACACGAACACAAAACACACCTGGTGTCGGGATATCTGGGGACGTCGAGTCCGACGTGAAATCCGTGGGGGTGGATGAAGATGACGTGATATTAGTGCTGCTCGTCTCGTCAGTGGTAAATATCGTGGTCGACGCAGTTATATCAGTGCTGGTTGTTGTCGGCATTGTCTCGTGACAGCATTCCAAGAAGGCGGAATCCCATGGTTTACCAAAGGCAAATGACTTGAACGCGCAACCCTGTCCCATCGAGCCCGTCAAGATACCTGATCAACATACAGCGCAGAGATAAGAAACACGCGCCGTTTTATTTTTCGAAATGCTCGAGATTTTTTAATATTCGGGTCTTGTGATACATCGAGCGTTAGAGGAAGTCTCAGGAATGAAAAATGCGATTGTTCGTAGGAACTAGTACGAAATTTCATCCGTAACGATTCCGTACGTATAAAATTTCGTAAATTTGCGCGCAACGTGTGTTTCGGCGGCGGATAAATGGAAATATAATACTAAACGGAAATGCATCGATTCAGCTGTTTATCCGATTGAATCGCATTTTTCATTTCATTACTGTTGCTTCTTTCGGTCCAATATGAAGTAATACATTTTTTTTTTTTAGTCGTGGACCGGAAGCGCAGTTCGGAGGTTTTAGTCTTCATCTTCGCGAATCAACCGATGATTCCGTACGTACCTAGCTTGCAAGCCTCGCAACAGTCCCGCTGCTGATCGCTGGGACACGGCGATTTCTTCGAGCCTCCATCACCGTGCACGCAGGCAAGACCAGCCCGCGCGTCCTTCTTGCCCTTCTCGCAGCTCTTCTCGTGGTACGCCCGCACACAACAGATGTCGACCGCTTCGAGACACAAGCCCTGCTCGACTCGTGGTACTCCGCTCACCGGTCCGGTGAACTTCTCGCACCTAAGACCTTCGGAAGCCCAGGACTTACCGAGGCCGCAGCATTTCTCGAATTGGCTCTCCATTCTCGTCTCGACAAGCGAAAGGGCTACTCGTCGGCGCAACCACCCGACAAGAAGCCAAAAGACGACGGAAAAAAAACAAAACTCGCGTGAGAGACTCTCGACATCGATATTCCATTTTGAGGTTAAGATGGATCGTTCGGTTACCCTTGAGGACGGTTCAAGAGCGACGTAAATTAAAAAAAGTATGAAACCAGTTTTCTCATAAATAGTTCAGTTTTTTAAGAAAAAACGGATCATCAATCGCTGTAGAATTCACAGACTCAGAGCTTGATGATTTTATGCTAGTTTAAAAATTATTTAACGTCGAGAAATCTCGGTTGAAACATTTTACCTATAACACTCGCATTCATATATCACGTGGTACAGATTCTATTTCGGAAATTCCCTTAAGGGGTAATGGATGTCTGCCGACTCGAAAAGTTGAAAAATTGGAGGTTTATTTTCTCTAAGTTTCCGTAGTAACAGAAAATAACTATCCCAGTCCTCCGGTCTAACGTTGTCCCTTAAGCCATCTATTGTCTTTGCCACCTTGATTGGTTTCTATCAAAATTCGTTGCACTAAAAGACAATACTCGCGCGTTCGCGTTGCGTGATTTTTTTTCGTCTCGCGCATCGCACACGTAATCGAGGTGATAGAGTCTATCATCATCATCGACGGTGCTACGAGATCGTGCCGAGATAGAAGATGTAATGATATGACGCGCGTATCTGTAGTAAAAACTGGAACGAGGTCGCGGTCGCAAGTCCGACGCCGATTTTGTGATTGCTCTCGGCATAGACCTCTTTCTCGCCCAAAAAATGTACGCCGCTGCTCCGAATGATAACAACAACGTCTTGTTACCTCAATAGGGAAAGCAAACACGGCTGGTGGTTAAAAACTATATATCGTTAAATAGCGGTGAAAAATCACCTTCCATACTCAATATCTTTAAACTCGAATACCTCTTGATTTTCACAAAGTGAATTTTATATTCCTTGAGATTTCCAAACTGAAGATATGCAGTTCAAACTTAGTGAGAATCTTAAATTAAATTACAAGCTTGTTTTTTAAATCATACTTAGATTCTTGAGCGAAATAATTTATTAAATTAAACGATAGGAAATATAAACATTCTCACAATTTTAAATTACAATTAAAATTCTCCGTAAGTCGAAAACCCGTTTCCATTTAAATTATGAACGTAGGGATCCAGAAAACAGTAGGAAAAACGAGAAAAAAAAGAAAAAACGTATTTTTGCACGTTTTTTTTCCTCTCGCGATGTTATTCGGAATTTACTATCCCAATAGACAGAGAGAGTGAGATAGAGATTGATATGAAAGCCGCGACTATTTCGCAAAAAAAGTCCCGCATAATAAGCATAATATTTTCCTCGAACTGTCACCACTTACGCGAATCTTATAAGATAAGTAGAAATCACAGACTCTGTTTGTCTATGATATCAGTGCATCGCATAGCTATTAGGCAACTCAATGCGAGTCATTTTTCAAGGTTTCTCTTCCTACTGTATGCGAATGAAATTAATTCTCTAAATTTCTCGAGTAAAATTAATTCTCCAAATTGCTCGCAGTAGCACAATCAAAATTGAGCGCGCAATAAAAAATGAGAGGAAAAAATAAAACGTGATCAGCATATTAGGTGACCGCGCTCGGCGGCGATCACGGAATCGTCACAGATTCGATTAATTAAGTTCTCTGACTACGAAGACTGGCGGGAGGAGGGGGGCATTTTACTCGATCACTGCGTACTGTTCTGGAGTACAGAGATGCGTCGATTTATGCAGATACGACAGTAAATACGCGTAAACTCTCTCTTAAACGGAAACTCTCTCAGAAGGAAAAAAAACATGAACATAGCCGAATCTCAGTACTCTACTATTCAGCTACTTTTCACTGAAAAAGAAATTACCACGCGAATGCAGTATTCAAATTTTCATATCGCTTTTTGGAACCATAGAAACAAAAACAAGTAAATTTACGGACGAAATAGAAAAATGTTGTTTTGATGTTTTTACTAGAAAAGTTTTGATTTTGTTTGTTTTTACTGTTCTGACTGGATTGCAGTTTTTGTCCAAATTTAATACCACAGGAGTAACCATCCATAAAATTATACTTTCGAGTATAATTTTGTGGATGGTTACTCCTGTGGTATTAAATTTTGAATACTCCGAAGAGAAGCAAATAAATTTGTTAGACACTATTTATTTCACATTCATCAATAATAATAATAATCATAATTTTATGTATTCTTCACTTATTATATTTGCTTTTCATCACAAAAACTAGCAAACGGGAGCGTTGTAGCAAATGAAAAAAAATCTAATCAATTAGACGAAAACAGGGAGGTGTCATATAAATATTAGCAAATATGTATGTAATTGCCTTCAGGTATCCAGATCGTGAGGGCGAGAAGAATAAAAGCGGCGAACAACGTCGATCGATTTGTCACGAAGAGAGTGAGTTTCCGGCGTTTTTCCATCTTTGCGGATAGAAAAAGCTGGCCAACGCTCAGGGAGGACCAAACTTCAGTCGCGGTTGTCAACAAATAATATTCGTGAAAGAAAAATCGTTTCGTACGTGTTCGCGGCACATTCGCGGAACGACACACGCGGGTTCTTTCGAATAGCGGTGAGTAGCGTTGCGCGTTGAACAAAAGTTTCGCGCAAGTGTCGAATTTCGTATGAGATTCGTAAAAAAAAGTAGCCGGTAACGCGATCGTTTCTCGCGGCAGACTGATCGTGTGTGTGGTGCGCGTTGCGGGCGGCGGTACGTTATCCGACGAGATGCTGCGCTGCGCGCGCGAGGAATCGTGAAAAAGCGATGCCGAAGGGGAAGAACACGTGTTTCTTGGGCTATATAAGCGCTTAGACGCGGGGGGCGGCTCATCGAGGATAGGGGAACCGGGTACACAGTCTCCCTCTCGTTCTTCCTTCACGTTTTGCGCCTGGACACATTTCGTCGAGTCGATCGCTCTTCACCCTCCTCTCTCCCTCGCTCCACACTTTATCTTCTTTTATTCGCATTTATTTGCGTGAATCATTAACTTTGCAAAATAATCGCGGAGATTGTTTCATATTATAGCGAATGAATAGATGAATGGGAGGAATTTGAAAAAAGTGAATCAAAGATGACAAAAATATAAAACTTAATAAAATACACTCAAGTGCACCATGTGAAATTCCTGTGCACTATGTTACAACTTTTTCTTGTTTTAAGATAATTTTAAGTTATATATGAGCAATTTTAAGTTTCGGATTATTTAAATATTTTTCTGTAAAAGATAATTTGTCACGATTTGTTTTATCGCATTTTGTTATTTTTTTTTCTTGTATAATTCGTTTTCTTGAGAATTGCACTGAGTCGTGATAAGTTATGCCAATCAATCTCTTTCGCTCTTTCACTCCTTTTTCTCCCTCCCGCTATTTATCTCCAAGAATGCATGCAGAATCCTCGCTGCTCATTCGAAAATCTAAGTGCCCTCGAAACCCTATCAATCATCTTCAATAAACGAGACATCTCTTCACTTTTATCATTTAAGCGCGTAATTCCCAGGATTTGTACGCCCGATTGGCTATTTGAAAGAAAAAGTGGTCGGTCTAATTGAATTTGCAGGACGATGCCTCTCGATTGACGAGTCGAGGGGCGCGAACGCGACGATTCGTAATGGGCCTCGCCGATATATGACATCATACTCCGGGAAGCTACTTGATCTCGGATGTCTTGGCGTGTTGAGAATTACGCACGTATTATCATATTACCCGGGTGTAGTACGCATGTATGTATGCACGGATAAATCACAAGGGCCACGTGCTCTATGTTACTCGGCCACGAGGCCATTTTCTCTCTCCCTCGCACTTTGGTCCCAATCGTTAATAATTCTTCGTCTTCGGTCCTCCATATTTTCAATAGCGCGTCCATCCTCGGGTTTGCTCTCGACCGACTAGACGCACCACTTTTCAACCGAAAACAGACCTCATCTTTATTCGAAAAATATTGAAAAAATGGTACGTATATTTATATGATAAATGAAAAAAATCATGACACGTTGCGTTACAGAGGATATCCTTGGACGCTGGGGAACGTAAGCTGACGAAAGAACAAGCGGAGAAAGAGAAGGAAGAAGCGGACACGAAGTATATATGGCCCTTTTTGCGATCGCGACAAGGGGGCATCTGGGACTTTGTGGGAGCTAGCCGTGGGAGCAAATAATCGAACGAGTCCAAAAAGAAAAGACCCTAATGGCAAACATATATAACGCTCCTTAAGGACATTGGGTCTGTATCAAAAAATGAAAAAACAAACGGGAAAAAAACTGAGAGACACGTCTCGATGTAGCCGAGTCTACAGACTGCATAAATTACATGTGCAGAATTTCTAGGTCAGCCCGAACTCGCGTTTCGTGTGTAAATCCATTTCTAACTGTCTCATCACAACCGTTTCTTCTTCGTTTTTGTTTCTTCTTACATAGCGCTAAGAACAAGTTCCCAGGATCGCGCGCAGCCATTTTTTTTTTTTTTCAATACGGACAATCCCGTCAATGGAGCCCGAATCCATTTATTTATCTTATCCATACCTTTCAATGATGATTGACAATATTTTAAGACGTTTGTCAGATTGTTATGATAAATTACGTGGCGCCTGCGTTTGCGGGGGAGAAAAAAAATCTTGTTAAGTTACAGCTCATGGCATTTGTTGACAGGGTTGAGTGGAGTGATCGTCTTTCTGGAATGTGATCGGTAATGTCTCGTTGGGATACAAACTACTCAGGGGGAGAGCAATGTTTTTTATTGCGGTCGAGTTCGAGGACTGAGAATCTGCAAATAAAAAAACATGTATTTATTAATTTATTCATCAGCTGTTTTTGTCAGCTCTAAATTGAGCTGAATAACAAATCACTTAACGTTCTTAATTCGCGGTTGCCCTGGACCTCAAATTGATTTATTGAGGAGTTACCGATGAAGTTTACAAAATATCATTGTAGGCATCGTTGAACTTTTTATTATGAATATATGTGCCAGTAAACAATTATTGTATTTGTAGGATCGGAGATCGAGTACGCACCTCGTGGTGAGTGTCTTCTGGTCACGTAATTGTGCACTTTCCGGAGCCAGCCTTCGTACAGGCGTTCCCGAAACTTGGGGGTAGTGAAGGTGTACAATAGAGGATTGACGGCGCTGTTGACCGGCAGAATGAAGACTACGATCCAGGCGTGAAGATCCGCTATATTATTGGCATTGGTACGTGAGGATACGTGATCGGGTGGCAGCAATACGGCTTTGAATTAAAAAATCAGGAAGCGAAGAAAGAATTTTCGTTCCCCGCATTTTGGACGATCGTGCGATTAAGCGCACCCGAAGGATTTTTTTTCGACAGAACGGCGTGTGCGCGAGAGAATTTATGGTTTATTTCATATGTACTCACGCGGCACGGGATATTTCATGAAAGCGAGAATTTTGAGACCTATTATCGGAGCCCAGCAAGCCGCGTCCGTCAATACGATGAGAAAGAATCTGAACGCGAATTCCGAGTCGCCGATCGAGAGGGGCGTCTCGTGACGAGTCTTCCAAATACTCGCGAACATTCCAAAGTACACGTAGCCTATGGTCACGAGTCTACAACAAATAGAACAAATATACCTTCGAAACCGCTTATAACGGCATTGAAGGGACCACGTGGAACCGACGTTATAGCCGATAGTCGTTGAATTTATTGACACTGCAAAGGAGTTGTAGAAATCGTCTACATTTCTGAAGTTAAATGTTCTCGTTTCAACATTTCTTTTGATATTAAATATAGAATGTTGTTTCTTGAAGAAGAAGCTCCAGTTAAATTTGTTTCGCTTGAATACCTTTCTTGATATACAAAAACATTAAATGTTTTTGTACAAATCCTTCGAAATGTGTCTAGGATGTTCCAAAACTTTAGAAAATAAATACTAAATGTGTACGTGTGCGTGTACAAAGTTTTTTGTTGATCGTGAGAACTTTTGCAATTTTTAGCACAGCCAAATTTTTGCCCGCCCAAAGTATCAATTTTTTTTTGTTCTCCATTCCCGCAGTTTCGGAGTACTCACCCGGCAAGATTGAGACCGAGGAAGATGAACGCCGAATATTCCCAGCCGATGAGAAACGGATCGTCGATGTGGAGCGGAAAGCACATACCGTTAACGCCGTAATAACGCGTGCTGCTTCGCCAGTGGACCGCCGGTATCAGAGCGAGAATTATTCCAAAAATCCATATAACGATCATCGATGTGAATGCAGCGTGCGGGGTGAGCGAACGATGACGCCTTAAGGGGAGTGCAATCAGTAGGAATCTTTCCACCGACATGAACGACAGAATCATCACCGACACCTTTGAGTTCGAATGAAGTAATTATTAATGAATATTAATTAAAATTTATTTAGTAACATTCATTTTCAAGTGAATTCATTATTGAAAAAAATCAAAATTAAAGTTCGAGTGAATCCATCATTAAAGAAAATTAATTAATTGTCAAAAAAACGATCAATCACTTTTTCTCGTTTAGACACTTTTCGAATTAACTTCACCAGCTGATCAAAACCATTATTCAATGTGAAACCTTCGTTATTTTTTTTTTTACCTCGGAAGACGTCATTGCTAAGATTCCTACGATCGTGCAAGACCACGAAGACATCCAGGCACTCGCTTCTTGCTTATATTTGTCGCGAAAACGTAAATCCTCAATTCCGATTATGAACAGATAAAATCCCATGAGCATATCGGACACTGGAAAATTAATCGTGTGTGATTTATTGAACGGTGCGATACGGCGGGCGATCATGCGTGGACTTTATCGGACTGCATTTTATCAAATATTTTTATTAAGGCTTTTTTGTGTCATTGAGCTAACAGCTATATTATTATTATTCTTATTATCATGATTAGCTTTGTTCATGTTATTATTGCTATCATGGAATAACTATAACAACAATAATTATTACGGTCACATCATTGACAGCTGCAAAAACAAGGACGATATTATTATTTTTGCTATTATTGTGCACTATTGTAAATTATTTATGTGTATCATACTTTGAAACATTAATTACGACTAATAATACTGTTAACAGCAATAATAATAATTCTTGTTATATAAATTATTATTTATGTTTGCGATATATCACATTATTATTATGATCAATGATAATAGTAAGGATTCACACAAAGAATTATAGCTTATTTTTAAACGTTTTTCAGAGTTGCAAATGGTTTTTATACATCATATTTTCTATGTATAAGTTTTTTGAAATTCTGAAGACAAAAATAAAGTTTAATAAAAAGTAGTAGTACGAAAATTACCCGCGAGATTCCTGATAACAATGCTAAGGACACGGTTCTCATCTTTCGCTGTAAATCGTCCCCAGAGAACCAGCGCATTGCCCAAACAAGTTACGGCCGATATGCCCCATACAGCCGCTCGCAGTATAGGCTTTCCCAGCAAGTGCGATAACGATGACACCCCTGCGCGATGTATACATTTATCGTTTCGTGTTTTTTCTTTTGCCCCGAGTCGAGAAAATAATTTATCGCAACGCCATGACATCGCTAGTTATTTATTCTCGTTCGGTAATTACGACATTAATAAGTGATGAGCGAGAAAAGAATTTTCAAAAAATAAGAAGAATTCTCACCGTCGCTAACCGGCCGACACTTTTGCACTTTTGGCGCGTAAGTCGTGCAGTAGTAAAACTTCTTGAAGTATCTTGAAAGATCAGACAAAGAATAACATTCATTTTTGTTTTTATTTGATTTTTATGATTTGGTTAGAGAAAAATCCGAACTGAGCTCACACGAAATCCAATTTGGTGAACAAATCGAATACGTTGCTCGCCATATTGTCCATGTCGATCTCCTCCACGCCTCTTAGCGAACCGGAAACATTTTTTCTCGTTGAAAATTTTGTTTTTCTCCTTTTTCCTACTTACCGGATATTTAATCATTTTCAGAACTCACAGCGATTCCAAATTTGCGAGGGGCTCGAATACGGCAACTGGCAAATCCTCGATGGGATTGTAACCGATCTTTCTGAGAAAACAATGACAAATAAGAGTCAACACTTGTCAATGCACGTAAGAATGCACGGGAATTCGCACGTAAAAATGCACGGGAACTCGCACGTAAGAATGCACGGGAACTCGCCAGGATCGAGAAATTCTCATTATGTAATTTATTCACATATGACAAGTAACACTCGGTATTGCAGTCCGAGCACGTATTTGAAGATTTAAAGCATTCCCGACTATAATCCTCTCATCCCCGTCATAATTGTTGTCCGATGTCGTTGTTAGTGTTGCTATTATCATTATCAGAATTATTAGTATTGTTTCTTTTCATCGTTCGTTGAATATCTTTATGCATTATTTTAACTATCGTAATTGTTATTTTTGCAAAATTCCACGAATATCTTAATACTTACAATTTTGTAAGATTCTGAACCGGTGCGAAGAAATTCTGGGGCATGTCAATAATGTTGTTGTCCGCGAGATTACTAAACCAGGAACATTCAGAATGCTGGTCAGAGCTTGGTATTTGTTAATTTTATTTTTATATCTGCTGTTAGGAGAGAAATGTGGTATGAAAAAGAACTAGATCCTCACAGTTCGGTAAGCAGCGGCAGTGGTCGAAGGGCATCGGGATCAATGTATTTAATGAAGTTGCCCTCGAGACTTCTGAAAAATTGAGTTTCGTAAAGACGCATTGTAAAAATTGCTTTGACCGATTTTTCGAAAATAGTTTTTAAACGTTTACTCACAGAAATCGTAGCGTCGGTAATTTGGAAAACGTCAGGTTCGTCACTGCTTCGAATTTATTGTTGTCGAGCGTCCTAAGAATATTATCACGTGAATTTTGCTGATGAAATTTCATTCTCGTAGAAGATTGCTACTGCGAGACTTACAATTCTTTCACGGCGGGCAGAAATGGAAATTTCAGTTTGTCGTTAGTCAGTAAATTTCCGCTCAGATAGCTGCAATTTACACAATAAAGCGTGTGAAGAAAGGGCGTAAATGTATCTTGCAAGAGCGGGGTTGGAATAAAATTATTCACGTTAATCCACTTACTCGATTGACTACGGTAATTTACATATTTTTTATTCGGTTAATCTACTCGCTCTTTTCGAAAGAGGGAGAGGTAGACAGAAATTGAGAGGAAGGACCACGTCAATTTTCACTGAGGACGAATATAATCCCAAACAAACAATTTCGAACTCCCAGAATTTTACTCGTTGAATCCTTGCCCATTCATGTTTGATCGATAATCCAACACGATCATCCGATTTGTACGATACCAACAATATTTCTTACACAAATTCGAGGGAGCTGCTATTTTCAAAATCGTCAAAGTCAACTTCTGAAATGCGGTTGTCGTCGGCCATGAAGGTCTCAAGGGACGAAAGCCCCAGGAATTGGCCCTTGCGAATTTCCGTCAGTTTGTTGTTCGACAATACCCTGGTGGCAAAAAAAACGGGTCATTATTCTTCTCCTTCGATTCTGACTATTTGTATTCTGATGACTGTTACCTACAGCCAGAACAGGGATGCTTGATGTCTGAAAGCGCCTTCCTCGATTCTTTCAATGTTGTTGCCATCCAAAAAGCTGTAGAATATTCACAGGAAAAAGAATGTATCTTAATTGTCATCAACTGGTCCCTAAGTTGATGACAATTAAGATAAATTCTTTGAGCTTAAATAAAACATAATTTCTCTTGAATAACGGATACCAACGACAAATGCGGATACTCACAGAGATCGTACGTGAGTGTACCTCACCAGAGCATTCGTAGAGATACAATTCAGAGAGGACTCCTCGAACGTTCTGGAATGCATTCGTCAATGCTCTAAACTCGTAATCGGATATCATAGCGGAACAATAATTTTATCAATATTCGATGGTGGGTGTTCCACCCTCTAATTCTCTATAAATACGCTTTCGTTGCAGGATCTTACACGGTGGAAACGTTCGACGACAAGGATTGTGGTATCTCCTTGTAGCCCGTGCAAGTTATCGCGCATTTCACGCAGACACAGTCCTTCAGGCATTGCTGCGAAGGATCTACGCGATAGTGATAAATCCTCGTTAAAACGTTGTTATCACTCGTCCACGTAACGTTTCACCTCGTTTTCCATTAACTCGAAATAATATACGCGTGTGCATAAATATTGTCACTTTAATATTAATGTACGTGACGGCGCTCGAAGTCCAATAACATCTTTTGTTTCTTCGCTCAATTTTTAGTCGCGATTCATTCAATATTTTCGCGGAAACGTGCATTATCGTGAGCTCTCCCACTTCCAGAGCAGAATACTTCGTTTATACTCATTAAAGTGCGCGTCTTCTTGGTACGATGCTGCGCTTGTCGGCACATTCTTCAAATTGGAAGACTTTGACGCTGCGCGTTTAAGTGTCGGCAAACAATAGAAATGTCCGTACGGTTTTATGCACATTCGTATACGCGTTAAAACTCGAATTTGCGTGCGAACTGTTATTCTTTTTCTTGATTCTACTAGAAAAATAGTATATACATCTTTTTTCAAATTTAATATTTAGTATGCTTGCAGAATTTGGATTCAATTTAGTTGTTTATATATACTACAATTTTTCGCCTTCTGTGGCCATTTTGTTTTAAATAAAAATGATATATTATACAAAAAATAATACATTGAAAATACGATACAAAAAATATTTACTACGGAATTTGACGCAATTGTTGGTTAGAGAATTGTTTATTATGAAAAAGTATCCACGCTGAATATCTTCAATTGTTTATATTTATAATAATAATTATTAAATTCCATTGCTCCAGGAAACGCACTTTATCGCCGTTATTAGCATTATTATTATATGTAATTATTTAACTTACCGCAACTTTCGTCTGTCTTCTTGTCTCTTTGCTTCAAAAACCAGTACCAGATACCATGAGAATCGACTGATGAAATTCGAAAAGATTAAAAAAAATTGACAATTTGATTACAATTCAAAAACTAAATACTTAGAAAACTAAATATCTTTTTCCAAATGACTTTCTCATTTTAGCAGATCGTGAAAAAAATCGAAGCTGTTATAGTGTAATTCTGATTATGGAAAATATTGGAAGTATGAAAATCGATCGCATAAATTGTCCATTAACGTTTCACCGTGAATTTGACCAATGGAAGATTTATATATATTCGTTTGAAAAAACTTACAGCAGGAGATTTGAGCCTCGTCGTCTCCCAATGGACATTCTACAACTCCGTTACACCAACTTCTTTGTGGCATGCAAATCGTGCTGTTCTCGCAGAGGAATGTTCCCAGGGGACACCCATCTACGAACATTATTTACATGGATTCCACGATCAGCATTCATGTGTGGATGAGGATTTGTCGGAGTAAATATTTCATTCCCCCGTAGTTACTCCCTCTCCGTTGCTCGGCTCGTATTGATAATGTCATTTAAATTCGCTCTTTCTATTACAGTACGAGTCTCCGGGAGATGCGCGATCCACCGTGGATTTAGCACGGAAAGAATATCGAGCTAAATGCGGATGGTTGTCCTCGTAGGATTTGCACGCGTGGAACGAATCCCGCGAAATCCTTGGGATTTCAGACGAAGCAGGTCGCTTCCAAACACAGGAATAAACCCGCGTGCGTGCGGTGAAAAAGACACGATATTTTACGAAACAACTCTGAACAATCTATATATGCGATGTAAAAACATTTAGCAACTTTTTTGACTCTTCATTTAAAAAAGTGTTTTTATTATTTTCTTGGCAGTTGATCGCAGGAGCGTCAAGAAAGATGACAGAAGAAGTAAATAAGCGACATCCCAATGGTTTCTCTAATTGTGTTGGCCTTTATGGTTAAGGGACGATGGATATCGAAATCGGGCTAGTCGAGGTACGAAATCGATCGATAATCTTCAGAAAAATAATTTGACTTTTATCGCTTGAAGGAATAAAGTGAATCCGTGTGCACGAACAAGCATTTTGGGGTTTTGTTTGCATTTCTTCGAAGCACTTTTAATACGATAGAAAGATTAGATTGGCAGTGATTGAATGTTTTTAACGTATCCGAAACGTACCGGGCGCCGCTTCCGGTTACGACTCGAAGAGTCCAATCAGCAAGCTCGATCCGAATGGAGAGTTTGCCGATTTGATTGACGATCCAATTTAGCAAGCAAAAAATCAGATGAATTTTGGCGCGAGGCGGAAGTGAAAGTTTTTCACGTCCCTCACCTTGATTGAAGTAAAACATGAGGGCCGCAAGTACGCAGACTATTGATATTAGCGTGCCCCCAATGATTACGATATTCTTATATTTCATGTCCTCCTCTCTTCACTGGAATTTTCGTTCCGCTACACCTGCCTTGTACACGTGTGTTTCGTTTTTGTTTAAATTATATATATTCAGAAAAAACGTCTCGGCAAGTTCGCTTCTGCAACAAGACGATGCATAAGGAGGAACGTGTGACACAGCGATTTGTCACGGCGCGCGATACTGCACGATGAGCTCGGATGCTCTCAGTACTCAACCCCGAGGAGGTGTTGCGCTCTCGTGCACAAGCGCTCTTTGAACGCAAGCCCCCTCCGTACGACATTCATCACTTCGCAAAAAGTCGTGATGCACACGTACGCGGTTTTCACTGCGATCGATGGATTTTTCGCGCTCGCCTTCCGTTTGATGTGACTATCCTGAAACAACGATGATCAACGATTAATTCGAGTGAACCAAACTTTTCGAGATCCCGAATCAGAGTCTTCGACGAACGTCCAAATCGAAACAATTCGCCAAAGAAGAAACGCAGATCGCCACGTTCTTGTTACGAATTCTCAGGCGCCCAATTACTTTCCGATGTAGCAGAGTCGGGGAGCTAGTGTGGGCGACGACGTCCCCGAACGACGTACGCGTCGTAATTGTATCGGAGAATGCGACACGTGTCGTGGACAATGATGCACGTATTATAAATCGACTCGACGTCATTATCAATCGACAGAATTTCGCTGTGCGACAATCTTCATCGATGTATCTAGGGTAAGGTGTCCCTCGTATGGAGCCACGATTTTATCAGTACTGCGAACGAAATTAGAGGGTTTGCGTCATCATTTTTAAACAACTGTCCATATGAGAGACATCGTAAGCTATATATTAAAATGCCTCTCATATACACATTTATGTTCTAATTAAAACGCGTACCCCTTAATTTTACTCAAAGTACAAAGGCTTGCTTAGATATTAAATGTTGTTTAAAGAGTAAAATGATCGAAATCAGGTCATATGTTGCTATTTTATTTTTGAATCTTGCGTCAAAAGTTTTGTACAATTTGAAATCTGAACAGTATTCATAGTTTCTCGCTCATCGACCACTGTCCGATGGCGCATGAGCCGCTAGAAGTGATGGGGAATATTAAACGAAAAATCGGATCGATGAGGAAGTTAAAAAAAAAATGTATTCGTTTTATTGAAGAAAGATACAGATATAGTGTACAGTCGTAGAGGAGAGAGAGAATACAAATTTCCCTAATCGTCTCATCCCCAATGATTACGTGGATTAACGATAAGTGTGTCTGTGTGGGTGTGTTGTTTTCTTTTTTGTTTTTTCTCGTTTTTATGTGAATTTGGAACGAAAGATCTCAGCGCTTTTGACACATAGAACTATGGAGATCCGGTTTCAACGTGACCTCTTCGTTCATTAAATTTTTATTACTACGTGTCGTGAGCCTTGATTGGTATACAAAAAAAAAGAATTAATTAAAGACTACATGATTTTTCGTTACGATAATTTCGTCAATGTCGACGCTCGAATTCATTGCTAGTTTTATCCTTGTTTTTTCACTTATCGAGCAAACGTGAGAAACTCGTGATCGGAGAGCCTTCAACGAGGTCCATAGTTGAACATTTTGTTTTTCAATTTGATTTCGTTCGTCTTCCCGTCGAATGGAGTTTTGCTTTTTTTGCACCTCGAGAAACTTTGCAGATGCGCACACACGCGCGAAATTCATGCTATTATGTCCTCTCGTATGGGCACGCTCATTTTTTACTTTAATTCGAAGGGTACAAAACGAGCGAGGCGAGGTTCAAATCGCCAACATCGTAAAAGCCAGCCCGACGGCGGCGAAGGGAGGGGGGGCGGGGGGCCGCGACTCTTGTACCGGGCGAAATTATTTTTTTATTGCACTATCATGTGGAGATCGCATTTTGTCGTTCACATTTGATACAGAAAAAAAAGAAAATAAATAAAAGAAAATTGGACGAAAAGAATTGCGAGTACCGCGACGATGTTTCGTATATTGTACATATTTATATATATATCCTTCCGACTATCGTTATTTAACAAACAAATGTCCCGAACGCGATCTTTTTTATTTCATACAGCACAGTACGAGTACAATATCCTAAGCACTTTTCTTGGCGATCATGTTTTTTCGTTCTCCCTTCTTCATCTCTTGAGCGATACACGTAACGTCGTTAACCGACGAAAAGGCACGACGCGGGCGTCGAACCTCTTTGTCTCGTTCGTATATTAGGGCGTGTCGAAAGAAATGACAAATTTGAGTCATCAAAATCAGGCCAGAGTTGTGGGTCTTGACGATTATGATTCGCCATCAATTCACACGATAAATTTCGTCTTGACTTTCAAGACTGAATATCTCGTTATCTATACAACACTTTCTAAATCCACTAAATATTTTTCCATAACCAATTTTTGCAGCGGCTCAAAAAGCTTTCCTGAGACAAATAATAGCTGAAAAAAGAGTGCGTTTTCGCTTTAAATTTCTTGTACTATTCGAAAAGTTCAAATGCAGCTAATAAAATATCGAGATTTCAATGAAACTTTTCAACACTGTACTTTTCAGCTTCAAGAATCCTCCACAGGAATATTAGTCAGTTGTTAAATTATTCGAGTTTGAATGGAATGAATGTTTCGCGCGAGTCGAACGTGGGAAGAAATTATCATTCGTTGCCACTTACACTTAAGTTGAAGAGCTCAAATTTGACACGCATTTTTTTATACCCAATACTATCACTCGAATGGGTAAGAGATGTTTTTTTTTATTCGACACGCTCTAGCGCGTATATTTATATATTTCAATGTATCTTCTCTCTGTCGGAACCTTTACAACGCACGATACACATGAAAAAGTGTTCATCACACGACAACGACGACATGACATTCTCGCACACATACACTCGAGATTAAAAAAAAATTAGTTCTATTGAGAATCAAAGCCGCATAAATTCCAACCAAACGAAATGTTTTTTTCATCAGAAAAATACCGCTCGAATATACTAACTCGAGTGAATACATCTTTTCGCAAAGTGAAATATCAACGAGACAACGCAAACTGTCAAAAAGTCCACTGTTTATTGATCGCCGGGCGAAAAAATAACTTTCAGTTTTCAATAAACTATAAAATTTCCATCGGACATACAACGATCGCTTGAAATAAATAATGAGTCGGATAGCGAACTTACACAATCGTCGGACTATGTATCGCAAGTAGAAATCTCCCCCGCCCCTCCCTCCAAATCCCTACTCTCAACACGCGTCTTACCGTCGCAAATCAGGCGGTTCCATAGAAATTTCTTTTAAGTACACGCACGCTACGGACTTGTCTCTAGAATTCACGTTCTCGCAATGCTATTTTATCGACAATATCTATGATTGTAAAAATCAACGCGAGGGACCTGAGAAGTGCGAGAAAGAATTTTTCATGTAAATGTACAGGCTGGCCCATTCGAAGCGCAACACGCTGACGTCTCAAAACGCACGAAACGCATTGGAATATGTACTGTTTAATATTGAGGTGTAATCGTTCGAAAAACGCGAAGATGACCGTCAAAATTATAAAAAATTGCTCAACTCGCGAGCATTTCAAAACACTATGTACAAGTATGTTTTATTAAACTCTTGAACATACGATTTTTTTCATCATGAACACATTTGTAATCGGCTTGATGTTTGGCTCGAGAGCGTCGAGGAGAAGAGTTTCGAGACGTCAGCTCGTAAGACTTCGATCGCGTCACCCAGTACGGATCAATCCGAGAGAAACGAAGGCTCAACGTTCTGCGATCAATCGCGTGTCAATATATACATGTATAGATTCAACACGGTCCCCAACGTATAACGATTGAAAGCGTTTTTTTTTGCAGTGAGAATGCTCGGTACAGATAAAAAAAAAGAAACGCGAGAACGAAGTAAAAAATGAAGGCGATGGTGTGTCCGTGTCGAAAAATTACCGCTTATCTTTCCGCTTCTCCGTCATCACTTTGTCATCAATCTAACGCTTTGTTTTGTTTCTATACGTAATATATACACGCCGGCCTAACCGGAAGTGATCGACATCATACTTCGTCTCGTCCCTGCGTATCTTCCTTTCTCTTTTTCTTTTTCCTTAATATATAAACCTTCCAGATACGATTTTTTTCGCGAAGAGTCCACGATAATAATTGGAGCCTCGGGTCGCTAAAGTGGACGCGAGCGACGAAATAGACATTCTTCCGTTAACGAGGAAGCGAAACGAAAAAATTATGAAAAAAAAGAGACAAGAAAAGCGCGGGCTGCGAGTCTCATAATTTTCGAACATCGAAGTCCCAATTATTATGCCGGCACGTTCATCCTGACCGTAATCGCAAGCTAAAGACATATATACATACATCGAATATACGGGCACGCGTGTACATGTATGCACCCGTGGCCAGAATCCTCAGGCGCTACGAACTTTTCGTAAGCTAAAAAATAATTGCTTCGCAATAATTAAACGAGGACAGAACTCCCAAAATATCGATCGAGTATCGTTGAATTCTTTTTTTCCGTCTCGCGCGATTGCAATCGAGGTGCCCGACAATTTCGGCCGCGGTTGTTTGGATTCGCGGGTACATGTGTGTATATGTCTCCTCCGTTATATAAAAAGTAAAATGCCGCTTCCGTTAGCGCCCCGCCCACCCCCATCCGAAAGACGCATTCGTTATTGCCTCGTCGTGTCGGGAATCATCGAACGGGCAGCTTTTGGTCCATCTTGGCTTTGCGCGAGGGAAAAACAGGATACAGAAGAGAGCAAAAATAAGAGACGGGAACAATGGAGGGATTTACGAAGTGGGCAGTGGACAAGGCCTGTCCGCGAGCGCCTTTGTTTCTGTATGTATCTTTGTGTGTGTACGTGTGTATGTGTGTGTGAAATATTTTCTTATACTTTAGATAACCTGGACGAGCATCTGTTGTTGATCATTTTGAGGTAGTATGCATACATCGGTCAGGTGCAAACGAATCCTTCCTGCACCACCGTTGAACCGCCGGCTGGTCCGTCCTGCGAATTGGAAGCGAAAGGGACAAAAAAGTCACGGTTACGATTGTCACACGGTGGGAAAACGTCAATTCTGTGGGGTCAAATATGCACATACACACGAGCTAATTTACAATTACCAAGGCACCATTTCGCCCTTTGCGGCAAACCCGAAATATCGCGACAAATTTCTTACTGTTGGCTAGCAATGACACGCGCACGTGTTCATAAAGAGAGCCCGGATAGTGTGAATCACTTAGTAGGTTCGTACGTGCAGAAAATACGAGATCTTTGATGCCAAGTAATGCAAAGAATCAATTCATATTTCAATTTTTCGTATTTTCAGTTGTAAAACTAGTAGACGTTAATCATCCAATTATTGCTGCGTGTAGTAAGAAATTCGTCGAGAAAGCCAAAGAGATCGTAAACGTGTCAATCGAGTTAACAGGAAAAAAATTGATGGACAACTCGGAAGTCTTACCTTGTCGTCGCCTGGAATGTTAGAGGCAAAACAGTTTTTTTCTTTGTCACCGAAGGTCTGAAATCGGCAGAAGCTCGAGCGTTTTACCGAAGGTTGAACCCTAAGGATATCTAGTAAACGCAGATATGTTCAATCAAAGCTTTAACAGCGAACTTCGTGTTGAAGTTTTATCATATTTTGCTCGACACGCCATAGAATTTGGAGAAAAAACCTAAGGTGAATTTTCATTGGCACTAATTTTGACTAAAAAATCAGTATTTACATTGATCGGTGGAACGCTCGAGCCTCAACGGATTTTGTTATAAACGCATTCCTAAATCTTCTGAAGCGACTCAGGATTGGACCGTTCCTTACTTTATCTCTTATGAGCTCATTTTATTCGGCGGGTGGTTGGGTTAATGATCTTACGTCTTTTGCAGCTGTCAAATTTTGTTTGTACTCGTCCAAGCTGAATCCCGAATTGCTATCATCCCCACACGACTGAACTACCAACGTGCCGTCTTCTCCCTGCACAACAATTGGATTAATGATTTAAATATATAAACGGTAAAACAATAACGAGACGCTATTCTTCCATCTGGTCTCACATTTGGGAACCATCGTCTTGCGCGCCGGACACCTGCAATCTCACTCAATCTCACTCAATCTTTTCTCTTTTCCATCGCACTTCCACATCACTTTTTTCATCCGTTAATCTTCAATGAAGGATAGTAATCACGAAAGCACCTGTGTTATTTGTTGCTCGTTGTCGTGAACTCGACGCTTTTTGCCAGCGGTATCGATCGTCTGATCGGACAGCCTCTTTCTGTTGACGGTAGAATCGGCCTGACGATTCGGCGATGGATTTTCCGCATTCCCGATACCCCCGACGTTTCCGTTACGATGATTTCCCCCGGAGATCTGCGAAATTGCGACCTTCAATATCTACTCGTTGCGGGTTTTTCTTTGTATGCGAGTCAGGGACAGCCCTTAGTCTTGGAGACGGATCGTTCTATTTTTACCTTTCTCTCACGCTTCAGTAGGCTCGGCGACACGTACTTGTGAAGATCCTTCCGTTTCACGTGTTTCGCCTCTATGATCATTCCCTCTTTCAAGACGTTCAGCTGCTCGGCTAATCTTTCGACTGCAAAGGAAAAGAAAATCCATTCCTCTCGTCATCTCTCGCCAACGATTTTTGCTTTCACGGTCACGCCCACTCGTATCACTTACTCGTCTCGTTGAACGACCTTATGTCGTATGTGAGATCGACGTTGAGGTTTTCACATTTAGCAAAGAGCAAACCGATGAACCACATTGAACAATTATTCCCGTGTGCCGGATTCATCGGGGCGAAACCTTCAGGATTAACGTGGGCGAGTGTTATGTGAGGATTCCTTTCCAGCGTACCTGTTCGCAAAATAGTTAGGAATGTAAGACGCTTAATTGTATATTGTTCGAAGCTGAAAGTGGCTTGGCACAATCTACCGACATAATTATCGTCAACTTGCTTTATTATTTCGTTCTCTATAAATCACGGTTGTCACCCGCAAAATTGCAGATCTGGCGACTCTTGGAATTGTAAAACAACGAATGCTTCGTTGTCGAGATTATCGATGCGAATTTCCAAGAATTTTTTCACTGGGGTGCAAAAACGTGAGTGATGCAAGCTAATACTTGTTGAAAAATCCCAACACCTCAGTGATATTTGCGATTTGATGACATTTTTTTGTAAAACTACAGAAAAGGGGGCTCGCAAAGAAAAATTATATCCCATTTTTCCACATATTCGTCGTTGTCTAAGTTACTTGGTATTTGGAAGACTGCCGCCATCGCTCCAAGAAAAAAAAACTGTGTTTTAGCTATATTTAAGTTTTCATTCTCGTTACCTATCAGATGTCGTATTTTAGATTCGACGAGACCACACCATTCGAGTTGATCCTCAGAGGTCAAACTACTTGCCAATAATACAATATAATGTTTGTATTTGCAGAAAAAGTTTGGCGGCTCAAAGAGCTTGTCCCACGTGGCCTTTCCCATTATAATCTCTTCGGTTATCGAGAGACCGGATTCGAACGCTTCCTGCATTATCGTTCTCGTCGATACTGACACGTTAAATGTCGAATTCTGTTGCGGATATGCGGGTGTTATTATTGGCATCAAGTGATATCGGTCTGATATATTGACCTGGAAAACAGGAAAGAATGTCAAGAAACGTTTTGGGATAATTCCGTTCGATGGTGCATTCAGTATGCGGCTGGAACCCCATCAAATTATCAGAGCTGGGCCAAATACATAGGGTTATTCGTCCACAATCCACACTCCGGATTAAACTTCGAATGTAAGAAAACTCACTCTTGGATCCCAAACGGGAAAACCCAAATTAACGTTGTCTGGTTGTTTCAAAAGAACGGGTTGTGGCCACTTCCATTGTGAAAAAACGAGGAAAAATTTCTCGATCAACGTCGCTGCAACGGCGTTTGGATAAAGCTGACAAGTCCGCGCGACCAGCATAGCCCACGAGACTCCACCAAGATATCCCAGTACGTTACTGTATATTCCGTGTCCTTGCAATTCGAAGAGAGGAATAAAATCAATGGCACATTCATTGATCATATAAACGAGTTTTTCAAAGACTATTTTAACACTCACGTTTCGCCCACAGCTTTATAGCTCTGAGTGCCAGCCTAAAATTTTCAATGTTCGGCACAAGTCGCAATATTTCGTCAGTCACTCGACAACCATTCAGACTTCTCACACACTTTTGATCTAAATTTTTCAGCAACATGTCGTCTCGCAAATCCTAAATAAAAGAAATTTGATGATAATTTACAATTTCCTTATATGGAGTTCTTTTTGAAGTATTTCTTTTTTTTTTATCGTCACTCACCATAGAGTCCGGTATCTCTTTGAGCGTGAGTTTGGCAAAAAGCATGTCTATCTCTATGCCATCAAAGTTCATTTTAATCACAGGTACGAAAGCTTCCTCCACTGCCTGAACATCCAAACACGGATACATTAGTTGTTAGTTATTGGATATAATAATATTGCTACGACCCTTCCATTACTTTCTTTTAATTAATAGAAATATATTTTTATAATGTAATATTAATAACGGTTTTCATACGATAATGTAGCATAATATATGACCAATAATATTTATGCTAATTTTAAATAAATGTATTTGTGATCTTGCAATTACCCTCAAATCTGTAACTTCTGGTTGTTTTTTCAGCATCTCAAAGAACGTCAAAAAATAATCGGATCGCTTGATGTGGCGTGGCACAACGCAGAGTGCATCAATATCAGCTCCTTTGTGATGTACGCCAAGTCTGTACGAGCCAAAGGTATAAATTTTACCTCCAACCTGTTCTGCCACATTAGGGGGCATATTCCTAGCAATACTCGTATCCTTTATCCACTGCTTCACCAGAGTATTTAGTTTACTGCAATAAATAATGAAAATCATTTAATTCCATATAGAATGATAAAAAATGAATCAATAAAGATCGCACGAGCCATCCCACCTCAAAATTTCCATTCTATGATTCAACTCTTCCTCTGACTCGAAAACATTGTACGGCTTGAGCGCTTCCCTTAATTCGTTGGTCCTAGTGTGATCGCTGGGCTTGGGTTCAGCAATGCTGATGGCTGAGGTCATTCCCAGAGTACGAAGGTTCTGTGTGTTGGACGTGGAATTGGTGGTAGAGTTGTTACCCTGAGAGGACCACATCTCGATATCGCGTGGCTGCGCCTCTCTGGAAAAATACTGCCGTGCCACTGCTGATCAGAAGGGCTGCTTTTGCCCTTGTGACAGTTTGCAAGTGGTCGTACCGAACAAACTTATCGCGTCCGCTGCCCACTGGACATTATAGCGAGCGTGCTTTGGCCACCCTGTACCTCCGATGATGTTGATCAATCGAAAAGAAAATAGCGATGCTGATCGGCCTTCAGTTGAACACGGTGGTGCACGTTGGACGATTAAGGGGGACGCGCAAACGTGTAAACAACACACAAGTGTCCCACATAACCGGTCAGGCCGCTTCCGCCAATCGTCCCTTCGCTTTTCGGGGCTTTGACTTCGGCGAAACTTCAACGCGCCGAAACGACGAACAAAGAGGAGAACCAGAAAAAAATACGTATTTTCGCACAATTGCGGGATAAAGGGAAGGGGGAAAAAGAGAAGCGGGCCGGGCGATGTGAGAAAAAAAAACGACGTCGCGAGGCTGAAAAATACGGGGGAGCGAGCGAGAGAGCGAACGCACAACGCGTTCCGCGGTTTTCTGCAGCAAAGGTCACGATCGTCCCACTTGTCTCCGCGAGGATATTGTCGCGTGTGTTTTTGTTTTTGAATTCTTTACCTTTATTCCCGTTTTTATCCTCTTGCTGGCACAGCACACGCACACACAACCACGCACGCACGCACAGTCACTCGGGCCCCTCTCGACGACCACGCACTCACGCACTCCTCGGCACCACTTTTTCCGCTCTTTTCTTTCTCGCTAATAAATAACAAAGTGCAAACTCGGGATAGCGCACATCACTGCGCTGCGAAACGCACGCGTCGAAGTAAGAAACTTAGTAATCTTGCGGCGAATGCACGAACTAACGGAAGATATCTTGAGCTGACTCGCTACTAGATGACGCTTCGACGCTATGGAACGAAGTGAGCTGGGCATGAAAGACTGATGGAACAGAGAAATGACGTACTCGTTGGAATATACGAACCCAACGAAGTCAGATGTGCATAGAAGGACAGTTCTTAAGGATTATATACGCCAATTCTACTAGGGGCTGCCCCTATTGGTAGTTCGCGAGTAGTGGCGCTGACGGCGGTTTTCATTCTCGCTCTCGCTTTCTCTCGTCGGCATAAACGTTGGGAGAATGATGGCGTCCTTCTTATTCCTGTAGATGTTATGCTTCGGGCATAGTTGTGCCCTGCTTCCTCTTATGGGTATTATAATATACAGGATGTCCAACGACGGAATGTCATCCATGAAATGGGGGTTTGGAGGTGAAATTCTGAGTCGATTGATACCAGCATGTATAGTTCCCGGATGAGCCCCTGAATTATTATTTATATTTTAACAAATCCACCATTTGATTCGCCTTGCACTCGCCATTTCTAGGGAAAAATGTCAAAAAAATATTCTAGAAACGATTTTTCCATTTTCCAGGTCTAATTTTGCACTTTTGGGAAAAACTCGGGTATATTCGTAATCGGCGGAAAATTTCCGATCAAATAAAACCTTTTAAGAGTTTAAAAACGGAAAAAAAATTTTTTTCGTCCTTCCGGGCCCCTTTTCCAAAATCTCAAAAATCGCGATATTTCAAAAGGCCTCAGAGTAAGCTTCTTATATGCCATGGGGATACATTTGGTGGGTTTGGAAAAGGTTTTTGCCTAACTTAGATAATGG
>JAPYZI010002102.1:0-30892 GCA_030523105.1 Ophioninae sp. A BG-2022a | reverse complement strand
AATTTCAAAGTCGGACCATCGATTTTTGCAAATTTTTCCATACATACCCCTTTGCGTTTTTTTTAGCGATTTTTCAAGTGGAGATTCCGGGAAAACTAAGAGAGACATCGATACGAATCTAACGCCATTTTTTAAGTTAGGCAAAAACCTTTTCTAAACCCTCCAAATGTATCCCCATCGCATATAAGGAGCCCGCTCTACGACCTTTTGAAATATCGTGATTTTTGAGATTTCGGGAAAGCGGGCCTGGGAGGGCGAAAAATTTTTTTTTCCGTTTTTAACCTTTTAAAAGAGTCTATTTAATCGGAAATTTTCCGCTGATTACGGATATGCCCGAGTTTTTGCTGAGAGTACAAAATTAGACTGGGAAAAAGCAAAAAACGTTTCTAGAATATTTTTGGGACCTTTTTCCCTGGTGCAGCTAAAGCTGCCACCTATAGGTGACAGCCTAAAATACCCACCGACGGTTATTCGCAAATGCTATAATGCAATGACATCGAACGGCAGTTTGCTGAATTAACATTCACACTCTTTTGTTGATAATGGTTGTCATGTAGAGTGTGCGTGTGTCTACTGTCCCTCGAAGAGGTGCGCACAAGCCTATCATCCTACGAGAGATCGTCGGTGTTGGCTTGAAGTCGGAGAAAATGGTCACGGCATCGAAGATCGGTTATCCGCAAGATTTGCCACCAGCCGGCGGTTATGGGCCAATTCCATTCGAAAGGATCAAACTTCGTTCGGTTATCGGCTGTAAGGAAATACCCTTTCACTCAATCACACAATACCGTCTTTTTTCGAAATCCTAAATGTTATTACGTAAATATTGTAGACGTAACCTCTACATTCTCTTTATTTTTGTTCGCCAAATTTTTCTTCAGGGAAAACCGGAGTCGCGGTGTTCGTAGTTTCGCAGATAGTAGGATGGATCGGATACAGCATGAACTACAGATCTTACAGAAGACAGCAAGTGGAAATGAGAAGCGCCCGTCATGTGATTCACGCAACTTTGCTGGCTGCGCGAGACAGAGCGTAGGCAACTTTTGATTTTCATTGTTCTCAAAATATTTGCGGCCCATTAGTTCACAGAATCGTTGATGGAGTTTGTACCATTTCTACGGAGAAGGATGAAAAAGTTGTTTTTTCACAGGTTCCTTAAGCAGCTAAGAAAGAATCGTGACGAGGAAGCGGATCTAATGAAGGATTATCCAGGATGGGAGGTTGGCACTTACTTCGGCGAGCCAATTTTCAAACTCGCTCCAAAAGACAAATTATTTGAACCAGCCTTCCACGAATTCACGATCCACGCTCCACCCGACGGTTCGAGCTTAGCGCGTTCATGGATACGCCTCCTTACGTGAACCATTGCGATTTGAGGGAGTAACGAGTAGTCGCAACGTGTATTACATAGGAATTCAAAATTAAAAGAATACAACAAGTGATTGTTGGAATAATCGAGACAATCTCGTTTTTGGTGCTTCTTGTCCTAGGCATGTTATTTGTAATTGAATACGTGCGTGCCCATTATACTGTTAGTTTGTCTTTGGGTTTCGATAGCTATTAACTTTGGTCAACATTTAGGGACAAAAAATTTGGATCTAAGCTATACTAGTAGGACATAGGATCGTATCCGACCAGAACTGATTTCGTTGCCATGGTGATGAGTCTTAAAGTTACTATGTTTGGAAGCTCGTGTGTCAGAGACAGCTTCATGAAGTTTCGTTTTTTGATACTTCGATAAAGGAACTTTTCGTATTTGTGGAACACTGTAAAGATATATCTGATAATGTTCATTTCAAACTACTTTTGTTGCAAGGTTGATTAATATACGCACGGTTATCCTTGCTCGTTCATTTCATAACGACTTCAGGGTGATTCTGAGTGATATTTTATCTTTCAAATTCACCACGATGGATTCGGTTGAGGTTAAAAAACCCGATCAGTCGTGTCCCATGGATAGTCCGCAATTTGACAGACACGACAGTTCCCACATTTCCGCGACGTCGAATGACGATTTATCGTGTGAAAATGATCGCTGGCAAACAATCTATGAAAATGCATTTTCCAAACACGAGCTTGAAAATATAGAAACAATAGGTGAGTTCAAATATCTAAAATATAATCATCAGTGCTTAATGGTAAAATCATATAAAAATAATAAACGTGCCACAAGTCGTGTGTTGTCTCGTCCAATGATTATTTAAAAACTGATCGAACCTGAAGAAACCCAAACAATTGGATAATTTTTACTTTCAAAGGTCGTCGTAGACAATTGATTAAAAAGTTTATCAGCGAACGTGTTTGGCGGGAACTCCAAACGCCTGAAATAACCATTGAGGAAGCTACAAATCCGTCTGAATACAATGACAATTTTTGTGATTCGGAATTCATTCCGTTTTTGGATAAACCTATTACTGACAGAAGTGTAAGTCATTTGGGAATATCATGTGGTTTCAAGATAAAACCTAGAAAAAAGCATAATACGAAGTTTTCATAAATGTTACGGTCCGCATTATAACAACTGACGATTCTGAATATTTAATTGAAACCGGTCACAGTTTGACAAGTTTCAAAGTCTAGTGTCCTCAAACAGCTATTTCTCTCAGAATATCACGAAAATGTATGGAAAATCTGGAAGATATCGTTTGATTTCTATTGGACACACCGGTCCCTCAATTTTATGATCGATTAGCTGATTAATAACAAATATTTGATCGGCTGTAACATTTTCGATACTAAGGAATAATACAAATTATCAGGTCAATAGTTTTGTATTTTTATTCGACCAGAATCTACATTTCAGATAATAACGAAGTATCCTCTGTATATCTCCAATAATCAGACAATCTACAAAGATCGTATAGACAGAGGAACTTTGAAGTCACGGACAGCTATATTCAATTTGAACGAACCTTTTCGCAAAAATTGCACGTTCACTACTTCACCCGAATACGCGCTTCGAGAACCTCCCGGTGGATTTTGATGTCCAGAAAGTTGGTTCGGTTCCATGTGTCATGAGATTGTAACAAAGCGGATTTTAAAATATATTTGTATGGCATTAATCGAAGTAATATAGAATTATGCATAAAATGCAGGAAAATCGTATATTTATTAAAAATTTGCGTGAACTGGAGGACATTTTTATTACAGCTGTGCTGAATTTATTTTGGTTGTGACAGATAATGCTTACAAGTGCTGCGTCTACAATTCAAGCAAGTTTGTTAGTTAATTTAACTACAATATAGATTCAACACCAGTAGATTTAGTGCACTTTTTGCTAGACATTTCATTTTCAACTGGAGTACTGTTTGCTTTTATTTGTATTTGCAATTAGCTTTAGCATTTGTATTTAGCTTTTTATAAACGCAACCGTGAAAGATTCTCACAACGTAACTAGCGCTGCGAGTGTCAGAATAGGACACTATACTCTTCCGATATTCCGTATACCGAAATTAACGAATTGAGTCTCTCACGTTTTGAGCGAGTTTAGAAAAAATCGAGTTTATCAAGTGGAATTAATGCTATATTTATTCGTGTTACGCATTTAGTAACATATACTGCTGAATCTATCAGTGTAAGTACTTCAGGCGAAACTCTAGCATCATTTTTTCTTTCTTCCTACCTTACCGGCTAAGTGAAACCCGGACAACTGTAGTTGGACAAATTCTCAGTATTTCTACCACTGGTGACCTCTGTAAGTGACGTTTGCTAAGCTTCCGCTCGAACTTTGGAAACTTATACCCCGACGGATAATATCGCATTTCCGCAAAATAAAATACGTTTTCCGCCTGGAAAATACGTATGCTGCTTTATTACAGAAAACGGGGATTGAAATCATAAGGATTATTTCAAATAGTCTTCTCAAGGCGAATAAAGAGATCGCGATATGACAGAACGTCGTCGCAAGTTCAAGAGGATAAAAACAGAAATGTTCGACGATGATGAGGATGAAACAGTTGAGTTATCTAAAAAATATGTGACATACTGTAATTCAGTTGATATTTCCTAAGCGATTGAAATGACGAATGTATCTTTCATGTCGACTGTATTCTTTTTAAGGTTAACAGCAATGCCCCCGACGACGATGTCAGCATTATTGCCAGAGAAAAAGCGTTTGCCGATATTTTAGCACCACACGATGCTCAGGTATAAAAAAAATCAAACCTTTTACCATTTTCAGGAGTAATTTAAGTAATCAGTTAAATTACAGGCATTTAAAATTGTTTACTTGAAATGTAGCTTATGGATTTTGAAACTAAAAAAATAACATTAATAAATAATGATAAAATCATTCGATCCAGTAGAAAATTTTGGAATATGCACCTCGACATAACCTCACAAATGATCGAAACCAACTTTCTTGTAGACACTTCGCCTCAATATTAGCTGATATTTAACTGAGTAAAAACCTGTTGCGAAGTTTTTGCGCAACTTGATAATAGATCTGAGGCACGAAGTATTACCTCAGCACCAAGTAGAATCAGCTGCAGGGACGCGAGCACCCTCGGAACAAGAGCAGAGAGAATTCAGAATGTACGAGCCGCAGCACAAAAAAGGTTCCTTCACCCCGGAAGAGGATCAAATTATCGTTGATAACTGGAAAGCATTTTGCAAGGTATTTTTCTATTCCCTATAAAAATTGTTTATGAACTGCCAATGAACAATCTCATATTTTCCCGATAACATGCTATCATAGCAATTTTAAATTGGTGCTAGTTTCATATGCATTGATTTATTCCATTCTCACAAAGTCAAATTTTCGTTATTATCACAATTTCTATGTAACTCAAGAACCGATGATTATACTCGATTTTTCTTGTTTCCATTCGAGACAATGACAATTAGTGAATAAATGTTGCAGATCCATGGTTGGAGTCCGTCTCATCCCAAGCCGTTTCTCTTTCACAGACATCACTATCATTTCTACATACCAAAATTGAACGAGAGGAAGAAATTCGTACAGTTTTTGGCCGATGGATTGCCTAATCGGTCTCTGTACAGCGTTTACCATAGATTTCGTAATTTATACGACCCTCACAAAGTAAACAAGTAAGAAAATTCATTTAAGTAGAGCGATTTGTTCGAAGTTACTTGTAACACGTTCTTCTTTGTTTTTTTTTATCAGATATAGCCCTAAAGAGGATGAATATATAATAAAGTACATCGAGCAGACCGAAAACGTTGACGAGTCGCGGAAATTTGCGGATTTGGCCAGCGTTTTGAATCGAACGAGAGCTTCCGTTTGGCGACGTTACAGGTTGCTGACCAAAAAGCGAAAAGCAGAGGATGACAGCGACTGACTTCTGCTTCGCTCTCTCTCTTCAAGCCTAGAAGAATAAATTATTAGAATAAGCGAAACTCCGCGAGTACTTGCTCCAATAATATCGAAGAGAGTCAGCGTCTCGTTGCCCATTTTTATCTCTTTTTTTTTTTTTGGTATATAGACCATTACTGTTTAAGCGTGTTTATTAAAAAAATGCATACATTTATGTATATATACTACCATGGTATCAAAGTGCCTAATTTTAAACACTATACACTGCCAACGGGGTCGCGTTAATCGCGATCAAAGAACTATATGAACAGGCGACTTTCGGGATATCTCCCTCGAGATTTCGATCCCCAAATCTCCTCTTATTACACACGAATTTAACCCTACTTCGTATTATTTACAATAACTTTGTATTCTACGCAAGATCATCGCCCGGAGATTCGTCAATGTCACGAATAGCCCTGATATCGCTTCCGCATCCGTTTCATTTGAAAGTCTTTTTTACTATTGAAAACTAAACATTCAAATTGCGAGTAATTCGAAGACGAGAGAAATGCACGATTCATTGCATTGTTCTCTTAAGTTTAATGATATATTGTGCGATTTTGGAAATGCTTTTCGATTTGAAAACGCTTTTCGCCTAGAAACGGAAAATTGGATGCGGAAGTTCCCTCAAGGGACTTCACTGAGAACTCTTTCGGCAATGTCTCTGTGACGTTCTCTTACAAATTGTTCCACTATCCAGCTACACACGGATCTCTATCACTACGCGTGAAGGATCAGTGAATTATTTTCAGTTTAGGTATGATACAAAAAAAAAGGTTTAAATGCTCGATTGTCCCCAGGGTCGCGGGTAGCAAAAGAAAAGTTACAAAACAAAATCGAGTTCCTGCACGGGCTGACGAAAAGAACAACGCAATATCTCGGTTATCACTAGCTACTAAAAGTATACATGAACGATAATCAGTCTCTTCTAAACTTCGAGGCGGATTGGAGTTACGAAAGTCCATTAAAGAACGTTGACTCAAGGTGGTTTGTGTTGCAATTCGGATCTTCGTTCTCTCGTTTTTATGAAATCGTCCTTGACGCGTTGCATGATGCTTAAGGTGGTTTCGTTCAACAAAAAAAATCATGTAAAGAAAAGCTGCCAAGCATATGTACACATAATAAAATTCGCGAGCTCGGGTAGTTTTTTGCTCGAAGCTTTTGAGCTCCTCGTGACTTCTAGGTAATCGCTACCTACTTTTAATTTCGCTTTCACTGGGACACTTGTCCTCGAGTGATCTCACTCGTCTAGTTTGAATCCTAAACGTTCTTTTTCCGATTAAAAAAAAAAAACATCACTTATTCAATCGCAAGAGAGGATATAAAAATAAACGAAGATATCTTCAAGAAAAGCTATTGGAGTTATCGCGATATTCCGAACGCGCTCGAAATCGATTTTTATCCGCGGAAACCTCGGCGCTATGTAAAAATTGAAAAATAGTACATATCTCCGTAGATAAATATTCAGGCACGAAAAACAGGGCGTGATGGGTACGGTAAGTGAAACAAGATTAGTCTCGCGCCTTTCGAAGTCGTCGGTTCGGGTTTCCGCTTAATCTCGATTATAAAAAGCAAGGGAAAGAGGAGAGGTCGCTTAGTACATCTGTCCTATGACAGCGAGCGATCGAACCGCGGATTGTACATTGCTAACGTGTATGTGATGAGCGACGTTGTGTTCCTCGATCATCTCGTCGTACTGTACTCTGCATCGTTTCTGATGAGCGAATAAACTACCGCTGTGGCTGTAAGCGGCGCCGCAGGTTTTACAAACGTATGGTTTTTCCCCCGAATGAGTATAAGTGTGTTCTTTGAGGGTGCTCAATCTTTTAAAAGCTTTGCCGCACGTTTTGCAAAGATAATTCGCTTCGCCGGTGTGCCTGGTCAAGTGTCTTCGAAACGCGGAACTAACGGCGAAAGCGGCGCTGCAAACGTGACAAACAAAGGGTTTGTCACCGGTGTGAATTCTTATGTGATTAGCGAGGCTCGTGGTGGTCGTGAAGCCGCTGTTGCATATTTTGCAAACGTGAGGCTTCACACCCGTGTGAGTTCTCATGTGATAAGTCAACGAGGAATTACTCGGATAAACTTTGCTGCAAATGTGACAGAGATATTCACGTTGAACCTTTTCCTTCGGTTTGTTGTGAGTTTTGAGATGTAGGCCGAGGCGCGCTTGGCTGGCGCACACTTTTTTGCATATGTCACAGGTGGCAGGTTCGGCTTTGGGTTTGTGCATCGATACGTGTCTTCTCAAGCCTTTCTTCGTTGCCATCACTTTGTCGCAGTGTTGACACTTGTACTCCCCGATACCGTCGTCCTCGCTAGTTTCTTCTCTCGGTGTTTTCACCTGTTGTTCGTTTCCCGCGTCTTGAACGATCGGCGAGCTCAAAAAATGATGCTGGTTATCATCGTCTTCCTCGTTGTTATCGTCGTCTTCGTTGTCCGTTTCAAAGAGTTTGTTTTCTTCGAGATTTTCGGGCAAGCCATGACCGTGCTTATCCGCGTGTTTCTTCAGGCTCCCTTGACTGAAAAACCACTTCTTACAGACCGTACACCCGTATTTCTTATCCCCATGAATTTGAGTGTGCCTTTTGAGATTCCTGACCGACGAGCAATACTGATTGCACTCTTTGCACTTGTAGATACCAGGGGTATTGTCGAACTCATCGATCTCGTTAGGAGCGGCTGCCCAGGTCGAAGACATCGCCTCGTCGTCGCTATCGCTTCTCCCTTCGTTTCGCGAAGCCGACGTGTCCTCCTCGTCACCCTCGTCGACCTTCGTTGCTTCTTTGTTGCTCTCCTTCCCGGAACACTCCTTGAACGTATCCTCGTGAGACTTTAGGTGTCTCGTTAAACTGGCCAACTTCGAGTAACTCGCGTGACACGCTTGGCAAGCGTGGGGCTTTTTCTCGTGGAGCTTCTGATGATTCTCCATGTATTTCAAGTTGAAAAATAATTTGTGACAGATCGGACATTTGTGGCTCTTCTCGTGGATCTGAAGATGATTCTTCAAACCCTTCTGCGTCATGTAACGCTTGAGACAAACTTTGCACGTATATTTGGGCCGCGAATTCGTTTGCTCGTCGTTCGACATCGAGGTGAAATAATTGTCACCGTCGATCTCGTCCTCGCTGTAAGACGCTGATTTCATTCTTCTCGACGACGTACGTTTCTTCATCGTTACTTCTTCCTGCTGAGGCTGTTGTTGCTGCTGCTGCTGATGTTGCTGCTGATGTTGTTGCTGTTGTTGTTGCTGCTGTTGTTGTTGCTGTTGTTGTTGTTGCTCTTGTTGTTGCAACAGGTCGTCCTGTTGTTGCTCCTCGAATTCGCCGTTTTCATTCCCGATACCCTCGCTGATCACAGTCTCATTCAATATCTGATCGTTCAAATATTGTTGTTCCATCACAGCCTGATTGCATTTTTGATTGTCCTCCTTCACAATCAACTGCTGCGTTTCCAATTGGCCGTTGGCGTTAACGGACATGAGCGTCGTAGTTATTTCTGCCTGAACGATCGGGCACTCGACCGGATGCGGAGCTTCAACGTTCAATATGGCAGCATCCTTCTCCACCATTTCTTTCGTTCCCTCAAACCCGATGTTGCAGAGGAAGAGCTTCTCCTCCGAACATCCGATCGGGTGATCGTTACTGCTCACCGTTTGCACTTGCGAATCCGTGTACGCCGCGATCGCACGGGCGTAATCCTGCGCGCTCGATGACTGCAATTCTTGCTTAACGTAGTACGTCGGGGATGGACTTGGTATCTTTCTCGTCAGTATTATACGGGTTTGCGGCTCGGTCTGCGTACAAGTTTCCTGATAAAATGTCGAGACCGTGAATGTTAGGAAATTGAATGAAACGTTTCTTGTTTTCTGATGGCATCGATCAAAGGTATACGTACGGCGATACTCGTCCCATTCGGTTTGTCGTAAAGAAGTCGCAACCGAGCGTCCGATTGCTGGCACTGCTGACGAAACTCGTGAGCTATGCTAGCCTTGTAAATACAGACGTCGCATATCAAAGATGGGAATCCGTCGTTTTCGTGTATCTCTATCGAGCCGCAAACTTGAATCTTTTGCTGCAACCCCGAAAACGCTTCCACTTCCTGCTCCGTACAAAATATCGGCGATAAATTTGTACCCTCGAGCAAACATATTCTGCACACTCTGTCTATATTTATTGGCGGGTCGAAGTAACTCGGATTCATGGCTGTTGTCGGTGGGGGATCGACGTTGCGCTTTCCCAAATATCTGCAAAGGTTAAAAAAATGTATTATCTCCCAACCCAAAATTCGGTACATCAATCGCAGACATCGCCTCGATAATGACGTTTCTAAAATTCTGGATCATTTCTTGACATGTTTACCTACGAATATTAACAGAGGAAATAGCTCATTAAAAAAATATTTGCGTATGGAAATTCGAGGCTTCCGCGTGCATTAAACTACTTAGGTTCGATTTAACTGTACTTCTACATCATATAAATCCTTCAATCTTGTTGTTGCGTATGGAAAATGGATCGGCACCTGTGGATGTTGCTCACGTTGCGTTTTCATGCCCCAAGATCGAATCTGTGTCTCATTGACGTCATAGCAGACGTCAGAGATCCTCAAAGTTCTAAAAGAAACACAGATCCAATTAACAAACTTTGGATCGTAGCGTCAGTACAAAAAATTTTGGGTTGATCCTGGGACACAATGGTTGTGTGCGACAGTAACGGTCGGTACAACGACGCGTCTATTGCACAGGCATCAAGAACCGCGAAATGTCGCACTGGAAGTGTCAAACTTTCAAAGACGAAAGTTGATGGAAAATACCGAAAAAATATTGCAATTGAAGGTTTTCAACCTTGAAAGTAGGGGTATTATCGTCACGATGTTCGACCCTTCAATGTCTAGAAAGCAACAGCCAGAAATTGCAGACATTGGCCCATCGAAATTTTTATCGAATTTTTATTTACGGAAAAGGAGATATAAATTTTTACCTTTCGTAGCGTCATAGTCCTGACATCCTCATAATTTTGATAGCTTTCGCACAGCGATTTGGAAAATACGGCGAGAGAGCCGATTCATGAGTGTGCGTTCCTCGACGTGATTTTCGTCAACGGAGACTTGAAATTTAATGACTATATTTATAATATTTTTTTTGTTCAGTTTTGTCACTATTCACGACCGAACGTCCAAGTTGAGAACGATCTATTTGTACAGTGAGTACTCTCGTTGCAACGAGAGACGCACGAGACGCACATAAGAATTATCGTGAGAACGGACAACGGCTGTCGAATCGGCGAGTCAATAAGGAACTCGGATGGGAAAGTAGGGTATTGATTTTAGCGACTTCCGAAAGTGTAGGGAAGACCGGAAGTCACACTTTGCCGCGATTAATTTTCGATTTGCTTTTTATCACGATCAATTCGTGACTAATCGTGAATTAGATAACCCGGTAATTAATTATCCGTAATGAAGTAATCATTATTTTTCAATGCCAAACTTAAGGCGTTCCAAGAACCATTTTATGGGCGTTTTAGGGGAGTCACGTGAAAAGGTGATTTCATTGATAATTTATGATAAGGAGGGATGAATTTTGAGTTAAAGATTGAAACGATGAATGCTACGGTCATATGACGGCAAACGACCGTTGTTTCCGCTATTCTTATGGATCAACGCCTTGACAACAATTGACGAATGAAACCGCATCGCGCCATTATTGTTCGTCATGATTGGACTACCGCAGCTGTGATCGAACCGCGTTCTAAATACGGTTCTCCCACTATATAGCTACGACTTTACGAACACCGGCAAAAAAAAATTGCCTCCGCGGTACCTCGTAAACGATAGGAGGTAATGGGAAAGTAAACTGTAATCTCCGCGTGCAAAGGTTAAAAATCGTCGTGAGTGCGAGGAAAGTGTCGTCGCGCGTAGTCTATGAGTTTTAGCTACGAGTGAAGCGTTGTGGCCGAAATTATCACGGTCGCACGATAGCGTGGTCGAGCGGTAAACCACGTGTCCGAAATTCGCGGCATCATCGTCTCCGACGCTTTTCGAAGCGCGTCATTTTTGGCGGGGTAGCGTTGTTTACGTTGATCTCTGGCGTGTGCGCGTCCGCAAAATGCTTACGATGCGCGAGTTGTTGCCGTGTGTGTTACGATAACGCGCGAACGGCCAAGGACATGAAACTTCGTACCCTGAAATACCTGATATCTATCGAGTGAAACAAAGAGCTTTTGCGCGCTATTTCTTCGAACGAAAACCTAACCTCAAAGCGTTATTGCGAGAGCTATCTCGCGTTCACGCGAGGATTGAATCTCCCAGAGATCCGTAGAACGCTTTGCGGTTCCGTGCAGCGATCGAGGTAGTTCGTAAATCTTAAAAGTAAAGGCTGAAAAAAAAGCAAAGTTGCAGTTTACGAAGGAATCCGAGCTCACGAGTATCTGGTTTGGGTCGTAGCGTGCGACGCGTTCGAGTAACGCGCGATGGCGCTCTCGTCGCGCCGGTGGCGGTAACGTCGACCGTGGCGCGTTCGATTGGCCGATGGTGGGGGTCGGCGCGTAGGCTCAGCGCGGTTAGTATCGGGGCGCGGGGTGGGGGCAGCGGGACGGTGCATCATGGGAAAAATTTGCAACGGGCGCAAGCGCACGACAGTTTACAGTTGGAGCTTGGAAGAAAATGGCGTCAGCTAAGTTTCTCGAGGAAGCTCTGAGCACGGACGTCGATGAATCGGCGGTAAACGCTATAGTTGGTTCGCTCGAGACCCAACTGGTAACATCGAGCCCGGTAACGGCTATCAATACGAGCGGTACGATAGTAAATAGTCATCAGAATAATCAATTGACAGGCAACGGTATATCGAACGGGGGCACCATCACCTCTGTACAACAGCAGCAAATTAAACATGGTGTTGCGAACGGTGGCGGTGCCACCTCTGTGAATTCACTAATGAATCAGGACATAACAAAGTCAATAATAACAACGAGTACGCTCGTACCCGTTAACGTCGTCACGTCGAACGCTGTTACCCAGCATACCACCAATCAACAGCAGCAGCAACAACAACAACAACAACAGCAGCAGCAGCAACAGCAGCAGCAGCAGCAGCAGCAGCAGCAACAACATCAACATCAACAACAGCAGCAACAACAACAGCAACAACAACAACAGCAGCAACAGCAACATCAGCAGCAGCAACACAATACTCTCGTTTCGACGACTTCCTATGTAAATCAAAGCACCAACCAGACGACCACCAATCAAACGTCGATCGGAAATTTGTCGAAAAGCAACGAATCCGTCAAGATAATATATCCCTCGAGCGGTCAAGTCATCTCGGCTGGTGTAGTCAACCACAAAATATCGTTTCCCGCTCAAACGGTCGGACAATTACCCAACGGCACTTTAGGCGTCGTTACGACTCAGGCTGTGCTGCAGACTACCTCCAATGTGGCAAGCAACGTCGGCTCTAGCTCTCAAACCGCTTGTCAGACCATAGGAACTAACAAACAGCCCGGTACTGCGCTGGTCATCAAGACTAGCGTCGCCCAGGGTGGTATGGTCTCCGTGCCCATGTCCGTGCCGGTTTCGGTTGCTACCAATGTTGCCAATACCACGTTGCACTCCAATCTTCAAGGTAAAGCAGCCATGGCTTCCACCATAGTGCCCAGCAACGTTCAAATACTTAACGTCAATGCCATGAGACCCGGAACTCCCGTGGGTAATCAACAGAGCGGCAAACAAGTCGCTCCTAGAGTCGTTATAGGACCTCACATCGTTGGTACCAGGCCCGGGGGCCCAGGGGTGAGACAATATTGTGTTTCTTCTAGAAGTATTCTTTTGTATGTTTGGCGTGACGATTCCATACTCAATTATTAGAAAGACCTTATTAGAGCAAATTGTATTTTTCCATCGTGCAGTATGAAAGTTCGTAGAACCAACGATAAAACCAACCTTCCAATCGCTAGTTTACATACCTCAAGTTCATAAGTAATCATTTGATCGTTTCGTCTTTACCGCTTGTTCACGTTTCATTCGCTTTTGCAGCAAATAACACTGCAAGCTCTGCACGGACTGCAACCAGGCGCGCAAGGACACTTGATAGTGAAGACGGAGAACGGCCAATATCAATTACTCAGAGTGGGCCCTGCTCCGACCACTGGTACACCCGGTGGTACGACCGTGACGCAGAACAGCATAGCCGGTAACACGGTCGTCGGACAAAACGCTGGCACGACAACGACCTATCGTCTAGCCTCTGTGCCAGCTGTAAGTAGGCTGAACACACAGTTCACTGGCCCGCCACTCGCCACCCTAAGAAAACCCGTTCAGGTGACGCACTCCAATACCTTTCTACGAGAGACTCGATGTAGTGTTATACCTTGTTGGTAGAGTTTTCAACATTTTTTTTCGTTTTCGTTTTTTTCCTTCTCTTCACTCTGGTCTAATTATAATGTTTCTTTTTTTTTTTTTGGTTTCTGTTGGTACGTCGAATTTAGTTCGATTGGAATGCTATTGTCCCGGAAGTATGCCTTCAACTTTGTTTTTCTCGTTATCTCACGTAATTGTTGGTTACTTTGGTACGTAGTATTTCGGGACCTTCGCGATTGTTTTTTTTTTTCGATGCATATCGATGAAATTGGGAAAGTAGTTGAAACCGATTGCTCGAACTGCTCGAATAAGGATTGCGTTGTAGAAAGGTTACAAAAAAGAAAACAACAAAATACGTTTCGATGGCGAAATCGATGTAGGGTTGTGACGAAACGCGTAATTTTATCGATGCATGAAACAACTCTGTCCTTTCTTCATCATTTGAATTATATACGTACTTGCATTTCGTTTTCATGTACCGACCGACGGTACCCGAGTTTCCTCACAATTCCATCTGGAATCCGCATCTTCCAAGTATATCTCGATTACTCGTGTTATCTGCGGGACAAATAACCTCGCTCGAATAAATTGTCTACGAATTAATTTCATGATCGAGCTCGCGCTTGTTTTTCAGTTCCGTCAGCAACCTCGAGGCGGCACGAAGATGCGCCATTGGCGCTCGTAGCGGTCGAATTTGGTATTAGAGGCGCGCATGTGACCTTCGCCGCGAAAGATCAAAAGTTCGACTTTTCATATCGTTAGCTCGATGATACGAAGAAAACAACGAAGAAAAAAAAATAATATGCTCGACTTCTTATCGCTGTTATCACGATAGATTCGTTTCTACGCGTTGTGTGTGCGTTCGAAAGTTGCATCTCGGTTGTGCCCGTAAATATCACCGGTTTTCGTAGGCCTGACACACGCTTCCTTTTTTTTTTAAATCTTTTTTTTTCTGTGTCTTCGATGACTGACACTTGGGCTTCGACAATTAATCAGCGACAATAACATTTCAATAAAACTGCCAATAGAGCCAATCGAACGAGGATAATCGTACAGTGGGATCTTCGAGTAACTTCGAGGATCAATTTTAATTCAATGAGAGTCTGTGCAAGGTACAAGTGCGTCCATTCTGAGTGCGAAGTTTCAAGGGCTAAACAGAAATCCGGAATAAATGATAAAAAAGGAAAGACGGGCGAAGAAAAAACGGTTTCGGCAGTGATTTTTATTCTCATTTGTTTTTTCCTTTTTTTTCTCTTCACTTATGAGAAGTGTGCATTGGCATGAAAGTTTGAAATCACTCTTTAGATTTTTTTTCTTCCGAATTTCACGTAGTTAGAGAGCAAAGTGATTTTCCCAGTACATATGTGTAGTTAATGAATTATTTTTTTGAAGGACACGAGTTAACGAAGTTCTTTCAAGAGTGAACCGAAACGACTAAAAAACAGAGTTAAATTACCGAGTGTGAAACTTCGTAGTTTGTCAATGGAAATTTTGACGAAAAGATGAATTACTGGGATAATCATTGTCGAAAGAAAATCTTGAGTGTGAGATCGCGTGACGAATAGTATTGTGTATTGTAGACGGTCGCGGCGGCGAACGTGACGACACCGACGGTCGTAGCGACACCGGCAACGGTAACGGCGACTCCAACGACCACCGTAACACCTTCAACGACCGCTACCCAAGCCGCACACACGCCTGCACAGGTAGGACCAAAAGTTAGTTGTTTTTTTGTTCCTCCTCGTTGTTACGTATCGTCGAATCGAGAGACGAAATTTCTATGAGACTGAAGTTCGTAACGTTGCGACGCAACAAAAATCATGATTTTTTAATTAATTAATTTTTTTTTACAGAAATCGTAAGTAAAATAATTATATGAATAATATTAATATATCAATAATTATTCAAATCTGAACAAAAAATATTTCGCCAAATAATGGATCTAAGGAAATAATAAAACGAGAAAAGAAATTTCATTGCGTCGCAACGATGCGAATTTCAAGTAAATTAATTTCTTGCATTTGATGAAACAACGAATAATATTGTTTTATTACGTTTTGTTTCAGCGACAAACCACAGATAATACCAAAGAAAAGTGTCGTAGATTCTTAGCAAACTTATTAGAGTTGTCTAGTCGGGAACCTAAAGCAGTGGAACGAAATGTTCGGACGTTGATACAAGAACTTATTGATACGAAAGTTGAGCCCGAGGAATTTTGTGATAGACTTGAGAGATTGTTGAACGCATCGCCACAGCCATGTCTCATCGGCTTTCTCAAGAAGAGCTTGCCACTTTTACGACAATCCCTCGTTACCAAGGAATTGGTCATCGACGGTATCAAACCACCACCCGCGAACGTAATCTTCTCCATAGCCTCCGTTACACCGACTATTCAACAGGTAATCGCATCTATGATACACGTTTCATTTTTATAGAATTTTGGGTATCGTTAGCTTAAAAACAATTTTTTCAATTTCATAAAAATTGTACAATGGATTTTTCCCGATTGAAATTCGTATTCATTTTTTAACCTACGTTTCTTAATTTTTGTGCTTAATGAAAGAAATTATAATTCGGTGACGAAGAAACGCGTTTGTTTATTAGAAACTATTTTATTTCCTTACGTTATTTTTCCAAGCAGAATCAGTTGAGGCCTGCCGTTGCTATAGCGCCGACGCCAATCCCCGTAGTAGCTACGAGCACGGTACCAACGCCGGTACGAGTAATGGCACCTCCAGTTGCAGCTACGCCGACCGTGGTTCGGCCACCTCAGCCTGTTCAACAGAGACTGGTAATAGTGTCGATCATCGTTTTTTCATTGCGTGCTAATGCAATGTCGAAAAATGACCGCGATCGAACGAAAATGTCCTTTTGTTTCGATTGCATCGATAAAACGCAACGATTTTTATTTCATTTTGTTTTCTATCGAGTAAATATAGAAATTAACTCTAAGTTGTTTAAACATTGAGAAAAATATGTTTCGTAAATTGAGATTGCGTATGAATAAATAAAAAATAAAAACAAAATTGAATATTACGAAAAAAAAAAAATCATTTTCGGAGTTCGTTTTTTATACATAGAGATGAAAGATAGATTTTGACGTTTCGCAGATTCGGCCAGTAACGACGATAGTACGCACACCGGCGACTTACGGTATAAAATCAACGGTCGCGATAACCGGTGTGCGACCGTCGACTCCTCATGTACAGCATAAAGCAGCAGCGGCAGCTGTGGCGGCTGCCGCCGCCGCGGCAGCTACCTCCGCGCCATCGCCGATGCCGGTACAAACACCGATACCAGCACCAGCGCCCGCACCCGCGCCAGCGCCACCTCCGCCACTTCCGCCGGTCGTAACACCCGTAACAGCAATCACCACGACCACCGTACCCGTCGTCGTCACCAAAACCTCCACGACGACGCAGAGTAAAACAGTTAATACCGCCACTACCGTTAACAAAACCATCGTGCCTTCTCTTGTACCAAAACCAACCGCTAAAGAGAAAGAAAAAAAGACTTTTTCATCGGCAGGATATACGTGAGTTATCTTACTCGTTTTATCGATTCCAGATTCGTTCTGATTTATTCTTTTTGTTTGGGTTTGTTTGGGTGGAGCGGGTTTCTACTTTGGGCGCTTGAAAGAAATGCTACCTTCTTTTAAAATGAACTTTTTATGATATGAATTAAGATATTGCGGTACAGAACGATCGCAGTGAAAACATTTCGAAATATTTGAGAAAATCTGCTAGTAATATTGGTTTTTTTTTGTTTTACCGCAGGGGCGACGACGACATAAACGATGTTGCGGCAATGGGTGGTGTAAATTTGGCCGAGGAGTCTCAAAGAATCCTCGGCTCGACGGAGTTCGTCGGGACTCAGATCAGATCTTGCAAAGATGAAGTCTTTCTACATTTGTCTCCGTTGCAACAGAGGATTAAGCAAATAGGTGAGACGAATGATAATCCGTATCACTAAAAAATACAACTTCAATTCGTTTTTTCTTTTTTTCGAAGTTTTCGCTGACTGCGATCAGATCGGGGAAACTAATGTTTCTTTCCTGATTTGGATATTTGTGTTCGTTTCAGTTTCTAGTTACGGTTTGGAGGAACCCAATCAGGAAGTTGCCGCGTTAATATCGCACGCGACTCAAGAGAGGTTAAAGAACTTGGTGGAGAAACTTGCCGTCATAGCGGAACATAGAATAGATCTTATCAAGGTAATTAATCGACTCTGGATTTTATTTTCTCCTTCCACTTTCCAAAAGCTTCAACGTTTCAAAGGCTCCTTAAAGGCACGATGAGCATGATTTCTCAATAATGAAACGTTTTCATTGAAAATGGCGATCGGGGGTTCCTCGGTGACATCGTCTTGAATGCACACAACAAATTTCATACCGATCGGTTCAGCCGTTGAGAGAATAGTCGTTTCAAAATTTCGACGTGGACGCAGCCGTGTTCGTAATTCCCTTAACGTATTTTTTTTTTGTGCACAGGTGGATCCGAGGTACGAGGTGACGCAAGACGTGAGATCCCAGCTGAAATTCTTGGAGGAATTGGACAGGATGGAACACCGAAGGCACGAAGAACAAGAACGGGAACTCCTCTTGAGGGCGGCGAAAAGTCGCGCGAAAACGGAAGATCCTGAACAGGCCAAACTCAAAGCCAAGGCTAAAGAGGTAAGCTCTCTCAGAAAATACACAATATACAAAAGCAGGGTTAATTCGTTCAATTATCGTCGACGTGCCAATTCGTGCCATTCTCGAAAAGTGGCAATTCGAAAAAGAAATAAGTAATTTGGCGAAATCTACCATAGAATATCAATTCAATGATTTCGCGAATCATTGATAACGAGTTACTCTTTTTTTCAAAATCCAGTGGTCGGTATGTTGATAACTCGTGAATTTGATGGACGGAGACAAAAAATCGTTATCAATTTTATTTGAACAATTCTGGATCGGTCGTTTAGGAGAGAAACCAATTTTACTATTTTTTGGTTTAGGCGGAATGTTAATCAGCGTTATAGACATTCTTTTGATGTTTAGGGTGGTTGCGTTCCCATAAACTGATTTTTTTATAAATCAGAAGTATAATGACTTTCATACGAGAAAAATCATTGATTAATGAATCAAGATTAATTGATGATTAATTAAGACAGTTTATCAAAATCAGCGGATAAATCATTTCTATGATCTGACAAAAAAGATCTTGATTGGAATGCTGAATATTGTTGGTGCTTATCAAAGCATTTTGGAAGAAACCTTAGGCACCGTAATTGAGCAATTTGTCGATCTGCTTAAAACAGATGTGCTCATATTCGCAACGGAATTTCCTCGGACTCGTGTATTTCAAATAGTGAAGTTCTTACGCGTTTACTCGTTTCTACGAACACATAGGAGATCTACATAACATCGCAAATTTTCAAACCCTGTTTCCCCATAATTTTAACATTTCTTTGGACAACCCGAGCCTCAAGCTCTGTCCAATTAATTTTCTCAAAATCCCTGAACATTTTTCAAAAGTGGATACATTTAAACCTAAAATAAAAGAACGACTCTCCGAGTCAATGAATTCTCCAGATATCGGTGCTCATTTTTTTTTAAAAAAAGGCACACGAGTCTACGAGAAAACTGGAAATATTTTGAGGTTACGTCGATATCTCAAACTGCCATAAAGGTACCTAACTTTAACGAAGAACGTTTTCTTCACTATATCAGCTAAAAAAAAAATGAATCTTCCCCATAAAATCGCAAAAAAATCTATGAGAAGACAATTCATTAAAAAAAAAAGAATTATCCCGCCATAAAATCGCCAAAAAATGTAAGAGGGCGAATTCATGTTTCAAGAAAATGAATCCTCCCCCCACAAAATTGCAAAAACTGTCAAAACTAGCAAGCGACTCGCGAATTCCAAAGTACAATATCCGGCTCCTCGTGACAGATGCAACGTGCGGAGATGGAGGAGCTGCGTCAGCGGGAGGCAAATTTGACAGCTCTTCAGGCGATAGGTCCTAGGAAAAAGCCGAAACTCGACGTTGCGGGTTCATCGACAAGCCAATCGAGCAACAGCGGTCCGAACGCCTCTTCACCCAGTATCAACCGGCAAATGCAAATGAGGCCTCGCTTGAAGCGCGTCAACTTCAGGGATTTGTTGTTCCTTCTCGAACAGGAGAAAGAAACTTGTAGGAGCACTACCCTTTACAAATCGTACTTGAAGTGATGTTCTATGAAGGGCAGGAACGCGAGTCACCCGCCCGATAACGAAAGGCGCCCTACTTGCACGGTCTTGCGTGAGCTGGCCTCGTCGATGGACCTCGTCATCATCCGGCAATTCTATGCTACGATAATGTTTCGCCAACAGTTCTGTTACGTCATCCACGTTGTCGCGCGCGTTTGTTCAACGAACTAAGCGAAACAAAACATATATATATATATATATATATATATATATATATATATATGCATATAAATACATAAACACACATATATATATAGAGAGAGGGAGAAGAATAGAGAGAGAGAGACAGCAAAGGTGAAAATAAGTGTAACTGTAATAAAAAAAAAAAAACGAGGTAAGAGGGTGAAAAAAAAAGATCAAGAGGAATTCTGGAGTTTCGTTTGGAAGTTACGTTTCGTTCGGTGCCGCATAAACGAGCGAAGTATTCTCCGATGCAAAAGTGACTGACAGCGGAGGGAATGAATGGAAAAAAAGAAAAAATGAAGAAAAAGAATTTTTTAAAGTGTAACATAAATAGATATCGATCTTTATTTTTCAAATACCGACAACAACAGGAAGAACCAACGAGAGGAAACAAGAGGAAAATATTTGCGTCGTTAACGAAAGCTACCCTCCCAACGCCCCTTTTCCCCTTGTACATGTGTATGAGCACATGCGAGTCGTCTTCAACGTTTTCTTCGAACCTCGAACGCCCTCGATCCTTTATCCTCGAACTCTCCGTCTTCTACCCGCGTCCCGCAGAGATTTGTGTTTATTTTTTTTCTTTTTGTTTTTTTTTTTTTTTTTAAATTATCATTATCGTCGATTTAGTTTATCTCGTCGCATATTTTTGCGGGTGTACGTGCAAGCAGTTGAGAGAAAGTGTGCGTGTGAGAGAGAGAGAGAGAGAGAGAAAGAGAGAGACCGATTATCAATGCGTTTATTGTACATTATGTGACAACCTATGTATATGCCTGCTACTTCATAATAATTGACCTATACTTTTGGACACTGTAGCGATAGTGTAATGTAACATACGTATATATACATGAACGTGTATATGTAAACGGAAGACGAGCCGTACTAAGAGATGAAAAAAAGAAACAAAAAAAAAAAAAAACGACAAAAATTATTATTAGTTCTCGTTTTTCTTCACCTCGTTCGCCTTTTCGTGTTTCGTTGGTTCCTTTTTTTGTTTTTGTTTTTTTTTTTTTTTTGGTTCGTTTGACAAATGACTTTTTTTTTTCTTCATTTTGTAACGGTGAAATAATATTTTTGCAAATAATTATGAAGCAATAAAAAAAAAAGAGTATATACCTTGAGCGCACTGTCCAAAAAGTATGGAATAATTTGTACAATACATTATTACACGTAACTACGAAAACGAAAAAAGTATAAAAAAGCAAGAAAAACAAAACGACAAAAAAAAAACAAGTATAAGTAAATGAATAAGATGGGACGAAGATATAACAAACAAAAAAAAAGATGATAAGAAAATGATACACATGTACACGTACACAGACACGGAAGGACGAATGAGGAGAAAATAGATGATAATTTCCATGTTGGTACAACAGAATATATAGCTACTCGATTATTCTCCACCATAAGATGGAATTGTTATCAGTATATTATGTTGTAATCTACATTTTCAGTGTTTATAAAAAAAAAGATGATAAAACAAAAAAAGAACAAAATGAAAAAAAAAAAAAAGCATTAGCCGTTACGTTTTTCGTTTCTTTTATTTATTGGTAAAATTATTTATAAAGGGAAAGGTACAGAAATTATGGGGGATAACAACGAGATTGTTAAGCTTTTCGTTACTCATTTGTGAACGATCGAAATTTAATGAAAAAGAGAGAAATCGGAGAATACTGTAGGCAATATCGAAGGGTTTGCGTTTGTTTCAGGTTTATCATTACCAGGCACGTTTTAGAATGCTTGTCGCAAAAAAACGTTTTTTTTTTTTTTGGTCGCCGATTTTTTTATATCGGTTTTCACGTAAAGGTTTAATTTTCAAGCTGACCGAACAACCCTTCTATTCACGTTGCTTATCAATCCTGTTCTTGTCCGATTTTTTTTCGTTCTAAAGATTTATGAGTTTTTCTTCTGTTAGAAATCTGTTGGATGATTAAAAAAATGTACTTTTTTTTACTAAATAGTTAAAAAAAAGTACCAGCGAACGCAATTTAAAAAATGTGGAGGATGCTCTCGAAATATGTACATATCTTGGGAAATGCTCTTTTCGCAATTTTTGAAAACGTCTCTTTTTTTTTTTTCATGCAAAAGTTACGAAACTTTTCAAAAAACAAATAAGTTTTTAAATTACGAAAAATTCACCCCCAAAATGACATTTACATTTTGGCCCATTTCCGTTTTAGAAATTCGTACAAAAAGTCACTCGAAAGATGTCCAACTTTCAGAACGAGTTTCACCACTTAAAACTGTTTTTCCGACGATAAAAAAAAAATACGTGTCCTTTAGATTTCAATGAACAATGACATATAAAAAAACGAAAATCCGGAGGTAGGAAACTGTATCCTTGGGAGATAAAAACAAAACCCGAAGAAACGGAAAGAACTTTTCGAAATCGAACCGGTATCGATGAAAAATCAAATTTCGATAGGATTGGAACGATGCATCGGTGTTTTCCAGTCGATTACTTTTTTCTTTCGTAATGATGGTTCGGCGATACGGGATCGTAGGACCAGGGTGGCTTACAGAGGGCAGGAAACGTCCCTAGGATCGTTGAATTTCAAAACTGTCTTGCCGGAAAAGACGCCGAAGGCGGCTATCACTCTCCACGTGTCGAGAGAGGAAAAGAGAGAGAGAGAGTATCGACAGATACGTAGCCACAGAGGGAGGGAAAAAGAAGCGAGGAGTCAGAAAAAGAGAGAGAACGGAGATTGGGGTTTGGAGGCTGCGCGAGCCTCGGGCGGTCCAGAAATGGAATATAATCAGCTAGACGCTTCGCCCGTTGGATTCGAGGGATGACAGCCCGAAGGCTTTCAAGAGCTTCGGGCAACGCGGATATTGAGTTCCCCGTAACCATGGTTACTTGCCACAAAGCGATAACGTTTGTTCCACCTTTATCCCTTATTCTCGGGTTACGTTATCAATCCAAACCTCCTACCCAACTATCCCACCACTCTTGTTATCAATGCCACCGTTTTATCATTATTTTACGTATTAATTGCATTACTTTTAATATTATCATTATTTTACGTATCAATTCCATTATTTTTTTCGCAATTGCTTTTTTTTAAACGCCAATGCGTTTGCGAACGGTACGATCGTTATTGCAAACCTGACGAAACGATTCATTGGATTTTGTCCAGCGATCTCGAAATAACGAGACGTTGGGGGAGAACAATGGAAAACGACGATCAGAACGGTCTTACGATTTAAATCTAGTGAAGGGTCCGAAGAAAATAATAACATTCGAGTGTATAACCAGAAAATTTCAAACCTGTATTTTCTCAGTTCAGACTCTCGTTCGTTTGTTTTTTTTTTGTTTGTTTCGTACAATTTAGCTCAAACACTTGCGTTGTTTGGTTATTCTTCTTATCTTCGTTTTAATAATTCTCGTTAAAATCGTATAATACGTACTCAATCGCAAGTACGTTCTCAATAATTATTATTTACAATAATAAGTATGGCATATAAATACATTTTTTTAGGTACACCTTTGAGGATATTCGAATAGCCAGAGAATACCAGCTCGCTCGTGCTTCGTTCCGTCCCTTTAATTTTCAAATTTTATACCCATACGCAGTTTTCGAATTCGTTTAATTACAACCCTCGACGTTTTTCGGGAGGGATGATTCATCGAAGAAAAAAAAAAAAAGAATTTCAAAATTCTTCGATTTTCCGCAAAGTGTGCGAGAATATTATTTTCTTCCTTTATCAATGAAGATGCAGGATGAAAACGTCGCGTTCTTCGGGAGTATTTACAAAAATTGTCTTCGTCCGATACTTTCGTGATACGAGAGTACGCGTAAGCAAAAAAAAAAAAAAACAAAAAGAAAAAAAAAAGGAACGATGATACAACAGAAATCGAATGGTCAAATTTGGACCAATTTATTATTCCAAATTCCCCACGAAAGTAGCGCGCTCTTCTCTTCTCTTATCTTTCGTCGTTTTTAAAATGTTTGTTTTTTTTTTTCTTTCTTTTTATTTGCCTTTTCCGATATAATCGATCGCGTCGATTATTGGGACGATTCTTGATCGTCTTGATCGGTAGCGATCGTGTTGGGTCAGGTATTGATGCTTTGTCTGACGAAGAGATACTCGGAGAATTGTTGGCCCACGACGCCACCGCCGTTGCTCGCAACGACTCGAAATCCGGCGTTCAGGAGCCTCGTTATCGCTTGGACCGAGTTCAATTTGCAGTAACCGTTAAGCGGGAATCTAATGACGTGGAGGGTGTCCTGTTGATGCCACGCGACTCCGGAACGCGCGTCTATCACCGCCTGCGTCGTTTCCGGAAAAACTTCGTCGAGGAGCGCTCGTCCACCGGACAACATAACCCTCTCGCCAAGATCGGGACTGACGTGAAGAGCCATGCACTCGTAGCTCTCCGAACGTTTGTGATCCGCCTCCCGGTTGCATGGATTCGCTACCGTTCCTCCGTCTCGACCGTCCGTTTTACGCGTCATCGCCCCCGGACTCGTCGCCGGTGACGTTGTCGTCACCTCGTTTTTTATTCGATCCTTCTTCATTTGATCGAGTTGTCGACACATCGCTGAAACCCAAATTAAACAGCGAGTTCGAAGAAACGCCAATACTAATTTAACCTTACGGATCAGTTTTTTTTTTTTGGCGTTACAGCGCGTGCGCGAAAGATCATCGGTGCAGCGCGATACGAAACATTGACGAGGAAGGACTCACGCGCGATATCAAAATATCTAGCCTCCTCGATAAGCAGATCCAAATCGACGAAATTTTCGGGTATCAATAATCTCGAGTTTCTCATGAAGTTCAATATGTGACGAAACATTCCACCGTCCCTATCGATGAAGTAATGCTGCTTCAACGAGTCCAGCGTTATCGGGATGTTACCGTTGAAGAGCTTGGCCAGTTTCGAATCCGGATATCTGAAAAAAAAATAAATAAAAACAACGCGATAAAAACAACGCGAATAATTATTTTTATAGATAAGAGCGTTTGCTCGAAAAACCTAACATTCAACGCGACCATTTAATTTCACGTTAAATACTTATGACTCGCGTACGTTATGATTTTGAAAAAAAAAAAAAAAAATCGATGCAATCGTGAAAAAAAAGTTATTCGAATATCGAATACAAAATTAGAAATAAGCAAGCGATAGCTGTAACAAAAAAATCTTTTTTTAAAGCGCTCGGACATTTTTGTTTTTTTTTTTCTTTCTTTTCGATCTTTTGCCCATTTTGTATCGGGAGGCAGGTGAGACGATTGTACGATTGACCATAAATAGAAAATGTTTGCGTGCATGTATACGACCACCTGGCACCTGACTAGCTCGGAGGTGCTCTACCCCCCACCCCCCTTAACACCCCAAGGCAAAAATCGTGTTCTACGTGGATAGATACGAATGGGTTGCCGCGTGTGCAGCTGTTCGTCTCCTCTTTTGAAGGCCTCGGCCTTCGTAATTTCAAAAAATACGTTTCACGCGACAAAAACAACCCGTTTTCGTATTCGATGATTTTTAATAGAATTTTGAAGCCTCGAGGGGGTGGGTAGCTAGAATCGGTAAATTCGTGTTCGAAATGTGGAAACGCGCCGAGATAGACTCGTGTAAAAAAAAAAAAAAAAAGAAACAAATCGCGAGTTGGCGGTTTTCCTTTTTTTTTTTTTTTCGTATCGCGGCCAAAATACGTTTTTCTCCACTCGATCGCGTATTGTTTCATTTTTGTTCGCTTCGAGCCGAAACTTCCCTTCGAGTATCAATACCTTTTTTCGATTCCCAAAAAAAAAAAAAACTCTGATATCTTTCCGATCGAAACATCCGGAAATTCACAACTTCCGGTACCATTTGGTTTCCAAAAAAAAAAACTCTGATTTCTTTCCGTTCGTAACATCAAAAACAAAAAAATAAAAAAATCAAAAAAAAAAAAAAAACAAAAAAAAAACAAAAAAAAAAACAAACAAAAAAAAAAAAAAAAAAAAAAAAAAAAAAAAAAAAAAAAAAAAAACAAACAAAAATTCCAATTATTCAGGCTGATGAAGTTGATTTCTCGAAACTGATTTTTTGCTTCTCGACGCATCCTTTCTTCTCGTCGGGCCTGAGGTCTCGATATTCCTCGTGGGTGGAGGAAGAGGGGAGAGGGGAGGGAAGTTAACAAGAAGAAGGTGAATAAGGAAGGGGCGCTGGAAAATTTGACTTCGGGGTCAAAGGTGCATGAAAATTTGACGTGGAACGACCGGTGTATGGATGAAGAACCGTAGCCCAAGGCCGGTTCCCATACCTTCCTCACCGATAACGTATAATAACGACGGCGGCCGCAAGCCTCGAGGCGTTCGACTTCGCGAGAGATATGTAACCCCGGGCTCTTCACGATACACACACGTATATATGTATATTCATATATATGTATATATGTATATATATATTGGCGTCTCTCATCGTCGTTCGGGAGATGAGAGCCAGAGATCGCGATACGCTGCCCCTTTTGTGAGGGCTTGGGCGCTTGTTCCTTTCGAAGGAAACAAAATAACTAAAAGAAAAAAAAAACGAAAAAACAAAAACAAAAAACGTTAAAAAAAAAAAACGAATGACAAAAGGAAGAGAATCAACAGCCTCACCTCGAGGGTTTATAATGTTTCGTATTTTTGAGCACACGTTGTTTTGCCTTGACGATGTACTGCGAAAATCAAAAGAAGAAAGTCACGCGATTTGTGACGTGGGGGTTGAGGAGACCGAAGGGGAGGCTGTGTAAAGTTGATGAAAAAGGCGATGAGGATACGTAAAACTACGGCTGGGAGGAAACGTTGTAATTGCGAGGACTTCGGTGCAGGGATGTTCCATTTATTTTGGATTCGATTTGGATTTGGTTTGGTGTGATTTGAGGTTGGACTCGGATTTGTTTTTGGATTGGATCAGAGTTTGATTTTGGATTTGATTTGGGTTTGGATTGGATTTGAATTGGGTTTGATTTTGGGTTTGAATTGGATTTGAATTGGGTTTGATTTTGGATTTGAATTGGGTTGGATTGGATTTGATTTGGGTTTGATTTGGATTTGTTTGGGTTAGTTTCGATTTTCGAGGGTAATTGTGGGGTTTGAAGGGAATAATGGTGAGGAGGTTAAACGGGGAAGGAAACGACAGGCGGAACAAGCAAGAATCGAGCGACGGGGGAGGGAAGGGTAAATAAATTTTAATAGACGGGGCGTCGAGTGGGTGGGGGTTGAATGAGAGGAAGAGGGACTGGGGGGGAGGGGGGGAGGAGCAGAGAGGATGTGAACGTCTCGCGGACGCCACTCTCTCCCTCTCTCGCTCTCTCGCTCGCAATAAGAAGGCGAGAGTTCGTAAAAATAAAAAAAACGAGTGAAAAGGGAAGATGCGGGAGGCGCCGCGAAGGTAACATGCAAATACGCGTACGTACGTACACATATAGGTATTTTCTTGTCGACTGTACCGCGCACGTGCTCGCGTACGAACTTTCTCATATCTTTACACGGTTTCCGAAATTATTCCAAATTGCGCCCGAAAGTCGTCGAATCAAAAAGATTTTTACGTTTTTTTTTTTTGTTTGGAGTTACGCCCTTTATCGTGAATTTTTTAGGTGTTATTTTAAAAATCATGACAAATCGGATGGGCAGGGGAGCTCGAAATATCTTTTTTTTTGTGGAATTTGAAGAATTATTAGAATTCTTAAAATTCTTCAGAATCCTCAAAATCTCAAAATTCCTAAAAAATTTCGAATTCTTAAAAATCTCCAAATTCCTCGTAAACTCCAGATTTTTAAAAAATTCCAGATTCCTAAAAATCTCAAAATTCCTCAAGAAGCCGAGATTTCTAAAACTCCCAAAATTCCCCAAAAGACTCCAGATTCCTCAAAATCTCCAAATACCTCAAAAACTCGAAACTGCGGATCCCTCGAAATCTCAAATCCCGGATTTCTCAAAAACTTGAATCCATCCAGTAATCTGCAATTAATACGAAGATCGAGAACTCTAGGATTAAAAAAAAAAGAGGTGCGATATCTCGAAAACAATGGGACTGAATTTTTGGACACCCTATACATATATATAAGGAGGTACGTAGAGCCTCAGGGGATCGGGGGCGGACGAAGAGAGAAAAGAGGGCCGTGATTACCGGAGGGTATTCCTGGGTCCGGTGTTCTCGGACCGTGAGTTCTCCGCGGGGTCCGATCCCGGGTCAGATCTGCTAAGCAAAGTTGCCTGGTCGCACGTACACGCGCGTACACACGGCCAAAATATCCATGTAGGGACGCGCGTTATCCTATGGGAAAACGTTAAACGATCGGCTCACATCACTCAGATTCCGTGGCCGCGCGTCCGCAGAATCCGAGGGCGAACGACCTCAAAGAGGGCGATTTCCCTCGACGAGATCGAAGGAAGCGAGAGAACCAACAAAAAAAAAAAAAGAAAAAAAGAAGAATTTTCGGATCTAGAGGTCAAGCGAAGGTCACTGCAGTATTCGGGGTCGTTTAAACCTATCCGAAGTTCTTTTAACCCTATCGCGTCAAGTTTCTCACCGTAACCTCAAATATCTTCCGAATAATCAAATTTCAGGTTATAATTTGAAATTCTGCCAAATATTTGTGATATTCGGTTTAAACGGACTTCGAGTTCATTTTCAACGATCCAAAAACCTCGGGAAACGTTTTATTGACTCCCAAGTCAGAAAATCAATTTTTCATTTATTTCTTTGCGCTTGCGCAATCGAAAGCGATTTCCCTCGAGGAAATCGAAGGAGATGAGAGGGGGGGGGGGGGGGGGGAAAAAAATGTGCATTAAAACGCGGAATACGGTTCGATCTTAGCATCTGTCACGTATAACGACAATCCGGTATATAGTCGACGGTTAGTCGACGTCTGATTTGCAGGCTCGTTACTTCGACGTATTCCTGACGTATCGAGGGTTTCCGCGCGTGGGTTTCGGTGCATGCAAAAGACCGAGATTCCTCGATCTCTCGCGTAAACGCGGCGCACACGAATAATCGATAAAACGCAAACACAGACAGACAGAGAGACACGCGGGTATACGATAATCACGGGCACAAGCTTCGCTCATTCTTCGCTACTTCTACTTCCCTCCCGTTCCCAACTAATTTGCAATACGAGAATTAAGAGGAAACGAAAGTTCCTTGACGGTGCGCGAGTTTCGCTCCGAGAATTTTCATGAGGTTTTTTTTTTTTTTTTATCATTCGACGTCTGGGGTAATGCTGCATTTAAACGAGATTCAAATCAATTGGAATACTCGATCTCTGCCTTGGTTCGATCGCGTCAAACGTTGCCCCGTTCTACAACGATTTCTTCGTCTCGTTAACTGATTGATTCAATTCTTCGATTTTTTATTTTTATTCATTTATTTTTTTTTTGATATTACGAAGAAAGATTTTGATTTTCCAAAGATTTCTTCGTTTCGGAAATTAATTAATTTAATTCTACTCTTTTTTATTTTTATTCATTTATTTTTAAGGTTGTGAAGATCGATTTTGATTCTCCAACGATTTCTTCGTTTGGTAAATTAATTAATTTAATTCTACCCTTTTTTAAATTTTTATTCATTTATTTTTTAGGTTATGAAGAAAAGCTTTTATTAAGCGCTCGCAATGGCACTTTTGAGATACATTTTAAAAGTGCATTACGCGAAATTGAAAAAATTACCTTTTTTTTTTAAACAAACCTTGTATATATGTACATATGAAAGTACATATGAAATATGTTCGTATAGTTTCATGTCTGCAATCGAGATAACGTTGCCTGTAGTTGTCCGAAGAGCCCGGAGTGAAGAAGCAGAAAGGGAGGGAGGGGGGCGAGGTGCATTCGAAAATTGATGATGCCGTTATAAAGCGTGTGTGCAGCATTGGTTATCTATCGTTTGATCGGAACGCGCCAGCATCGTCGCTTGATCTCGCGATTCGATAGCTCTCTCTCTCTCTCTCTTTTTCTTTCTCTCTCCCCTTGTCTCATCGTCAGCGTGTGTTTGTAGTTGGGCAAAAACCTTTTCCGAACACACCTATTGAATCTCCATAGTATATAAGAAGCTCCACCCTACGACCTTTTGAAATTTCGTGATTTTTGAGATTCCGGAAAAGTGGCCGGGGTCGACAAAATTTTTTTTTTTCCGTTTTAAAAGTATTAAAAGGGTCTATTTGATCGAAAATTTTCTGCTAATTCCTAATATCAACGAATTTTCGTCGAAAACACCGCGCACAGCCAACAAAATAGTGATTTTGGTAGTTTTTTACAATTTTTTCATAGAAATTAGAAATTTTGGGTTTTTGGGGAAACGAATGGTAGATTCGTGTTCAGGGGATCAAATTACATCGTAAAGGACCTATTAAAAAAATATTAAAAATCAAAAAAAATTTTCGATTTTTGGGCAAAATACATTTTTTCACTAAATCGTCGATAACTTTTTTCCCTTTTGGATTTGAGACTCCACTTTGCGCTCGATCTCTTCGTTACGATTTTCCCTTCAAAATCCTTTTTTAATCATTGCCTTTGCGTTTTTTTTAGCCATTTTTCAACTGGACTTTGCGGGAAAACTATTAGAGATATCGATACGAATCCAACGCCATTGTTTAAGTTAGGCAAAAATCTTTTCCGAACTCCCCCATTGAATCCCCATAGCGTATGAGGAACTTACTCTACGACCTTTTGAAATTTCGCGATTTTCACGATTCCGAGAAACTGGCCGGGGGAGGTCGAAAAAATTTTTTTTCCGTTTTTTAAGTATTAAAAGGTCGTATTTGATCGGAAATTTTCCGCTGATTACGAAAATGCCCGAGTTTTTGCCGAAAGTGGAAAATTAGACTGGGAAAATGCAAAAAAACCTTTTGTAGAC
>JAPYZI010002101.1:0-26056 GCA_030523105.1 Ophioninae sp. A BG-2022a | reverse complement strand
CTCGCGATAGATCTCGAGATATTAATTTCGCAATAAATTTCGAGTTATCGGGAAGCTTAAAAGTTTAAGCAAGATTCCGAAAAGCCTCTACCTCCGATTAACCTGAAATTTTTCATAGACCTTCCTTTTGATGTTCCAAAAGAAGCTCTAAGAGGATTTTTGGCGACTAGCCATAGTTTACGAGATACCGAATTTTAAATTTAGCCACGCGAGCTCGGTTTTTCGTGTTCTTCAGTTTAGCTCGTGTTTTTTTGGGTTTAAAAAAGTAGATTGGCAATTAAATAAATAACTATCACAATTCGATATCTCATAAACTATAGCTAATCGTGAAAAAATCATTTTAGCGATTTTCTTGGAATAAGTACGACATTGAAGTTGGCCGTTTCTCATTGTTCGAAAAAATCGAAACCCCAACGTTTCCCCATCACGGATGTCGGGTTAAAGCATCCTTTTTTTTGTCAAGCAGGGACAATTGTGAAGCAAAGGGATGGGTCTTATTGGAAAAGGGTAGATAAGACTTCGGAGGCTCTGGAGAAGCCGAGAGGGATACGGATGAGCTGGAAGGGGTATTCCACCATGACCGTGCCTCCTATATACTTACGTATACATTTACACACACGGGTATACATTTACACGACAAAAAAGTTGTATATAAATTGACGCGCGTGCGTGTGTGGGAGGGGAACCGATTGGGAACGTTATACCGTCGAACGGAAATTAAATATGCTTCACTCGATAAGTCAGGAGAACTCTTCCTCACTCTCCCTAACCCTCCGTTTCATCCCTACGGTTCCTCTCGCATGACGCGTGTGTACAACCTCGTAACGTGTGTTACGTGAAACTCAGAAAATCGAGGGAGGACTCGAATATGCACACTATCAACGCTCTCCGAGAGATGAGCTATTGTACTATTTTTTTTTTTCCGCGGGAATGGAAAATCTGCGAAACCTCCGGAGCTTTCGTCATTCCATTTGGTGTGTGTGTATTTTTTTTTGTGCAACCTACCAACGTAGGAGCCGAATAAGAGGATATCTGTTGTTTTTTTTTTCCAGCGAATGTTCCATCAACGAAACGGACGGACGCGTTGACGGATAAATTTCGCTTTGATAAAGTACTCCGGCAGAAAAAAAAACAAGAAAAACGTATTATGCTGTAGATGTGTTTTATGGTTTTTTTTTTTTGGTGGGGCTTGCGCGGGTGTTCATGAATGTGCAAGGGAAATCACGTACGGACAAAAGAAAAGGGGCAAAAGGGGTAGCGAATGGAAAAAATTATTCACAGGTGTTCAGGATTTCACGAGTTTTTTTTTTTTTTTTTCTCGCGTGTGTTCCATGTACGGGGTGTATATTCGATCGGATTTATATTGACTTTTTGGAATCGTCGAGTCTCTGACATAGCTACGGGGATTTTATATGATCCTATTTCCTGGCTTGAAATATTTATGACGGATCCAGAATCCCGATCCTCCGCGAATTAAACGGGTTTCATCTGCGTCCAATAAATATTTAAGGCAAACTCACGTTTGTTCGGTTTGTTTGCAGTGTTTTTTTGGGTTGCGTTCTTTTTTGTTTTTTTTTTTCAGGGGGTATTTTTTTGAAAATCGATGAGAGGTTATTGCAATATTCCGAGATTGCTGCAGTCGAGCTAACTAAAAAAGATTTTCGAGATTTCATTACGATTTTACAATCTTACGGAAATTCACTTTTGTCGATTTGTCTCGAAATAGCCGAACCAAATATTTGTTTACCTTGGTTACTGACGCAGCGGAAGCTTTGAAAACTTGAAAGTTCAATGCTTACGACGTAATCGTACGTTTGAAAAAAAAAATCCGGTTCTTTCGACGCTACATCCATTGCTGCTATTTATTTGAACGAATCTTCATTTGAATTAATTTAAATAAATTCAAACGAATGTTTATTCAAGAATATTTATGAATTATTCGAAGAATATTAACAGGTCTCTTTACGTTTAAATGTTTAATGTTTATTTACATAACATTTAAGTGTCATTAACAAAATGTTTACATTTTGGGTTTGTTTGGGTTTGTTTGGAAACCCAAACAAATCCAAACAAAATGTTTACATTTTGTTAACGGAATATTTGGCTGTTATCAGTAGTCTTGTTATCCTCTTTTGAGAAGATTGTACGCGATGTGTCTCCGAATCCTTTCCTCCTTTCGACCGCGACTGCGCCATTTTTTTTTTTTTATTTCCCTAGCAAGGTTGCCGGGTTTTTCATTGCGGATTCATACCGCGACAAAAGGGGGTTAGAAACCGAAAAAATGTCCTGAGCAACGAGGAACCAAGGATGTAAAAAAGGAAGTGTGCATAAAGTTGCACAAAGTGAAAATCGACAATGGCTCGAGTCGCACGAAAGAGCCACTCGAAACGAAAGTTCATCGGCGTTGGATTTAATAACAAGGACCAAAGAAAACTACGAGAAACGAAACCTTTTTCTATACACAAAAGCACTCCAAATTTGAACGACGACGTACTCCAGACGTTTCCGGGTGAAACACTTTTGCTAGTCATTTCGGGCTCATAGATCGACAACTATCAACTTCATTAATGCCAAAATCTTTTTTGCCTCGAGTACAAAAAAATTATGCACGAGTGGACGCGTTCTCACGAAATTTTAACACTTCAGAATTCTCATTCAGTATTCCGAGCTAAACGTTTCCCTTTGGATAATCCGGAGGGAAAAAATTGTTTTCGCAAGTCACGATTTTTGGTTGAGTAGTGTTTGAGCATCGAATTTTCACGGTCCGAAGCGTGTTATTTGCTATAGAAAGGGAATAAATGCATCTCCATTTATTTCCTTCAACCGTTATATTTTTATCCTACCGATAAACAACCCGAAGAACATCCCGAAACGTGCCAAAATTTGATTCGTCGTTCCGAAAAAATGTTGAAGGAAATATTGTAATCACGAGTGAAAGGAAGACAAAAATGTATTTAAACTTTTAAAAAACGTTAATAATTATTGAGAAAAAAAAATAATACTACAAAACCCCGAAATACTATACGACAATTGAAACGAAGGAAATAAAGGAATTCGAATTTAACCGAAAATCACGTATTTAATCAATTTAATCGAACTAATCATAATTATTAAATATCTAATAAAATAAAACCTCGATTCGTGTCAACGTCAAAAAGAAACAAAGTCTTTTCCTTAAACTGTTCAACATATTTTGGAACGAAGTAATGACATCAGCGAGGCCTTTAGCGATTCTCTTCTTTCTCTTTGGCTGTCGAATTTCTAAAGACTCACCCTGTACGTACGAATACTCACAAAAGAGTGGTAGATACATAGCTTTAAGTGCCCCAACACACACTATACATATATATTACCAATATATATTTTACCAAGTCCTAAAGGGACAGAGAGAACGAGAAAAAAAAAATGAACGGACGAGTGACTCCGTTGGAGATCTATGCTCCTTTTGATGCCGAAAAGGGATGGAGCCAGGGGGTGTGAAAAATCTCTCGACGTCCCGCGGGTCCATCCGTTTGTAAATTTGACATAATGCGACCTACAAGATTATTTTACGATTTATCACTGGATGGCGGGGTCACCATTGAATAGGAGGAGTCCATTATTAGGTTATGTACGAAGAGACATTGGACGGTGAAAGCGAAGGGTGTCTAAGGGCACGTATAGTGGCTCGAAGAAGGGTAGCCGCGCGTAAGGTGAATCGAAGGAAAAATGGCGGCCTCGATCCGCGAACAATCGAGGCCACGTATACCGGGCTCGATGACAAATGATCCGTGAACTCACACTCTCCCCTCTAAACTGTCTTTTTTTCCGTCTAGCCTTATTCCTCTCACTCTCCAAGTGACATCGTGAATTATCGCGCGTTTAAAGTAATTCCGTTTCGAACTTTATCATCATTTTGTACGGATACCAAAATCCTCGAGTTTCGATCAGGGACATCGAGAAATGTCGAAATTCAAAGGAACGGAAACGTGGAACATTTTAGTTGGATCAAGAGAACCATAGAGTGGAGAAAAAGTATAAAAGTACTTGGAAATTTTGAACGTTCCGTTATTTAAAAATGAAACGATGAAGCCTAGGTCTTGAGGTGTTTTCAATGAGAAATTCAATGGTGATGTTCAATTAGATCTTGAAGCGATATAAACGTGAATCAAAGTCCAGTTTACTACGAATTCGTACAACGTAGAATTAGAAACGGATAAATAAAAATATAAATTATCAATGAAAGTTTCATCGAGAATTAATGAACATTGAGTAAGCATAAAAACTAAAAATCCAATTCAAGAATAGTAATAAACTTTCGAAAATACAAGTTTTGTAGAACTATAAAAAATGAGTACATCGAAATGATATTATTTAATGCTAGAAAAATCAACTCACGCCAAAACGTATATAAACATCAAATAAGCTTCGAATTCAACCGAAAATCCATTAAAATAAAACAACGTATGAAAATTATAAAAAATTAACAAAAAAAAAAACACGAGGGAGAGTGAGAAAGAGAAAGAAAGGAAGAAGGAGACAAAGGATCGGAATGTTACCCCCTTATACATATATAGGAGGTTAACATTCGGCCTCTTCGTTTCATATCAGCCAGGTGCAAAATGGTGTCAACGTATATACACAAAAGACTGTAGAAAGAGAAAGGAAGGATTTTCTTTCTCTCCATCTTTTTTTTCTTAAGGCTCGCTCGATCTTCTCCTCGGTTCTTCCTCCTCCGCACGTCCACTTTAACTTTTGTCCACCCTTGGGACCCCCACGATCGTTTTTTTCACTCTTTTTTTATTCCTCTTTACCTAACCTCACCCTCTCTCTCTCTCTATCACTCTCTCTCTCTCTTTTTCAAAGTCTCGAGTTTGTTCTTATTCTTTCGTGCTACTGTACGCTGCTACCGGACGGCGTATACACAGCCTGTTCATTCTTTCTCTTTCTCCACGGTGTTTGAGAAGGAAGAGTGAAAGAGGAAGAAAGATAGAGAGAGAGAGAGAGAAAGAGAAAGAGATAAAGAGGGAGGAAAAGAGAGGGCTGAGAGTGGACAGAGAGGTTGGTATCGAATACAAGTTTCTCAGAACACAATCGCATATAATACATATGCAGTAGCCAAGAAGTGGACAGTCGGGGGAGGACCAGAAAGTACGACTCAACACGGAGAGCGAGAGCCCCGTCGGTCGCAGTTTCTGGCATCTCTCTTCCTTTTTTCCACCTCTCTCTCTCTCTTTCTCTCTCCGTCTCCCTCTTTCCCTTTCCCTTACTCCGTCACTGTTCCTCGTTTCGCTCGTAGTTCTGGCGAACGAGTGTCCAAGCGACCACAGAATGGACAGTGAAGGCAGACATTGGGGATTGTGCAACATGGCCGCCTCGACCCAACGAGCCACGCTCGATAATTGAAAGACCTCTCTTTCCCTCTCCCTCTTCTCTTTTGCCTCCCTTCGTACGTCAGTACACGTATATCTCCCTTTCTTTCTTTTCGTCGTCTCTATTTCGATTTAATATCCATCACTAATACCACCTCTTTGACTTTTTCATCCCCCGAGAAACCAACGATCAAGCTCGTTTCCCAAAAACCCCATAACCTTCGCTCATTAACAAATTTCCTTGAATCGAAAACAACCCTTGAATAGCTAAGATGCTTATTCGAAACCGGCCAATAGCCCCAATAGCCCTCGTCCTATCGAGGACCCTATCAAACTCGGTAATAGATCGAATCGCAACAATAAGGGGTAGATATTGAGGGGCGAGAACGAATTCTCCAGGATTCGGCGGGGTGTCCAATGAATAGAATCAGTTTCGTTGTTTATCTGGAAACGCGCTTTCGTCGATTCGAAACTCGATACGTTGTAACCTCTCGTATGTTAGTATACGTACTAACATACGCGCCATCTTCGTTTAGAAATACGAGGGATGAAAATTTGTGAATATATCGTTGAAGTATCGACGTATCCTTTACTATCAGGACACGCGGCTATTTTGAGGACAGACCTTAAAATCACTCGACAATCATTGCAGATGCGCGTGCGAGTAAACGAGCGCGTGCGAGCTGACGAGATACGTTTATCCGAGGACTTATCTGTCCGATATACGATAATATGTGCTTAGCCAGGAAAATCGTCCCCGGTACAATAACGGCCTGTTAAAAGAGCAACCGCTGTAACGCACACATAAGCCCGTTGACACACCCTCCTGGATATCCGCACCCTAGGGATACGACATGTTATTATCGCGGGGGCTCGGGAATTCGCGAGAAATCTCGCTCTTCCGCCCTTTCCTGGTCCCTCTCTTTCTCTCTTTCTCTTTCGCTCATTGCCTCTCTTTCTCCACTCACCATCCATTTTGCTCCCTTTCTGAATCTTCCGCCAACGCCCCCTTCTCAGCCTACCATCCTTTTGAAGAATTAATCTGCCTCGTTGCGATACACACGGGGATATAAATACATCGAGTTCGTGTTTTTGGGTCCTTTGGATAGCTCGTCATTTATGGAGACCGATAATAATGCTTGATTTTCTGGTTAATATTCATATAATATCAATCAATACGCAAGCAATATTTTTTATACTGATAATACAATTTAAGCACTTTTATTTCAATAGAAATAATCAAACAGGGATACGAAAGATGTAATTGAAATAAAATTCAAATTAAGTAAAAATTCAATATAAAAGTAAATATCATTTTTATGAGTGAAAGTAAAAATTTTAATTAAAATACGAAAATATATTTATCAAAAATAATGAAAAAAATCGTTACACATTTCTGGAATGTTGACAAAAAGACTCGATCCATTTTGATTAAACTTATCACTGATTCGAAATGTAAAATTTCATGAAGATTATTAAATTAACGATTGAGAAATTGAAATCACGGAAATTACCGTTTACCTCCGTGTCTACGCGTCTCTATATCTATGCGCCTATAGACGTGTAATCGGACTAATAAAGCTGGCATATATACATTAGTGTAAGCGTATACGGGGTTGTTACGTGTATAGCTGAATTAAACTCCGTGGAGACCCCCTATCCATCCCTTTCCCTCGCACGGTCTCCCCCTTAATCGAGGGGTTGGAGCAGTGATTCGTGTTATTCTTGCTTGCCAAGAGGGATTTAGGGGCTCCGTGCTTCTGTCTCCCCCTCTGTTAAGAGCTATGTGTGCATAAAACCATTGTACACATTCGCCGCGCACCGTTTACCAATGACGTCGTCCAAGGGGACGGAGAAATAATTAAAGATGACATTTATAACGTTAGACATACGTCTTTATTCAGCGGAGCGTTTCCAAGATTCCCCTTACGAAAGATTTTTCCCGCTTTGGCTGTAGTCTACTTTATTTAGCTTTTCGATCGATTTATCCGTGAATTTTGCGGTTTCCAAACTTTTGTTATTTCCAGATATATTTTTATTGGTGAAAATGTATATAGTGATAAACTGATCCGATATGGTCTAGTGGCTAGGACACTTGTATGTAGTAATAATGAGATCCGGTATAGTCTAGGACACTTTTGTATATAGAATTTTTGGCGCCATCTTTTGCCAAATTAAATTGGCCGTAAGGAGAGATAATTTGCTGTATCTTCAGGCCTAATAACTCAGCCTTCTCATTTAATTTGAAGCCTATACAAATAACTTTTTGTTCAAAATTTCTACGTAAAGGCCAAGTTCTGGATTTTGCCGAAATAAAAATAAAAAAGTAAAAATTACGAAATCTATGTGACAAGGAATGAGTTATTGGGCCTAAAGAGATAGCAAACGACCTTACCATTTGGCCAATTCAATTTGGCAAACGATGCGCCAAGCACCCTGCATAGTAATAATGAGATCCGGTATGGTCTAGTGGCTAGGATACCTGTATATAGCGACAAACAAATCCGGTATGGTCTAGTGACTAGGACATCTGTACGTAGTAATGAAATTTTCCAATGGAACGTTCAAACGAAGCGAATCGGTGTTCGAATATAATCCAGGCTCGACTGCATTCCGTTTTTCATCACATATTCAATCTCACATCCCTTCAATTTCCGTTACCACAAGAAACGCCGGAGTTAACACGAAATTTCGAAAACTAACCTCTCAAACTTACCTCCATTCGGCACACGAATTTTCTCGATTGCGCAGGCGCGACTTTTTTTCCTTCCCAGTTGTAGGATGTCTGCGCACGCATGACTTACACCCACTAATACCCATGGATTTATATTTATATTTATATTTACGTACGCATGTGGCACCGCCACCAATAAATATATCTCGAAGTTCGGAAATGGTGTACGCCCGACGTGAGAAGAAACGGCAGAGATGCGCGAGTAAAGTCTAAGCCGGCCGCGGATCGCTCTACAAATACAAATTTAACTGCTGTATGCACTTTACGGCCGCAGACATAGTGGTCCCTTGGCGCATCTGTCGCGCCTTTCATTTTCTATTTTATTTATTACCGAGCCGCGACCCACGTGCTCCCTATTCTCTTCACTCTCTCTCTCTCTCTTTTTCCTTCTCTTTTTTCATTCTCCCACTCCATTCCTATCCTGGCTTTTCCTTTTTCCGTCTCCGCGTCGATATCCCAAAACCCATGTGTTCAAACGTTCTCCGTCCACCGAAAGTTGCCGCGGGTTCTAATATAGTCGTGCTTCGAAGTTGAATCTTCAATGGGCAGCAGTCAATCTCCCGAAAAAAAAGCGCCGCTTCCTCTATTATCCAAAACTCATCTCTTCCCCAAAAATTAATGAGTCCCGAGTTCGTTCTTACCACAAAAAAAAAGGACGGATATTTCCCCAACGACCTAAAACGACTTCGGTAATATTGATTAATGGAGAAAACTGATGAAAAAAATCTGTTAACATTGGATTCTCTCCGCCGTAATTCCTAATACGATTCACATTGGATTCGTCCAATCAAAAGTCAACCTCGTCAAAATCAAAGAACGAGAGGCAGAGAGAAATGTTGATGACGATGACGATGAAGTTTATTATGCTCTATTAACACTATGGGGCAACATTATAACAATAAAAAATTAATAAATTATACAAAAATATGAAAAATAAGAATTAAAAAAATACTCGGAAGAGAAAAAAAAAGAGAAAGACACAGATAAATGATAATGACGATGACGATAAAGTTTATTACGCTCTAGTAACACTATGGCCCAACATTGTAACAACAAATTAATAAATTATACAAAAATATAAAAAATAAGAATAAAAGAATAACCGGAAGAGAGAAAGATGGAGAGTGAGAGCAAGATCACTCCCCGATGTCAAAACACGAATATTCGGAGCGAAGTGTGCGCCTCGATGAGGTAAGCCACACGCAGGGCTCGCGGTGTTAAATGGGACCACCCGGGGGGCGAGAACGGAGCATTAATGTCGCAGGCGCTACGATTAAACGCGGACAGGATATTAAAACGCGCTCGCGCTCTGCACTATCCATATACCCCCCCCCCCCCCAACGTCCCTTTCTTCCCTCCGTACTCCTCCAACTTCGTACAGACGCGAAAACACACGCGTATGTAGATCATACGAACGAGAGTACACTCTCATATTCCGTACACTCGTATACCCTATTTTGACAATGCATCGGAGCTCGGTTGTGTCCGAACTATAAAACAAAACGTCGTAAACCTCCGAGGCACGGTGGTTATCCTCGTACATTGGCGAAATGAAGATTTTCAGCCTTTCATCGTCACCCAGCTAGATCCCAAATTGTTATTAACGATAATCATCAGTTTCTCTTCGTTTATTGTTGCCCGCAGCGGAGTTAATATTCTGCAAAAGGTTTGCGCATCTCGTACCCTCTGTAGACGGAAATACTGAAAAAGAATTTTTCGCGTAGCGTTCGTAATTAATAGTTATCAAAATTTGTCGGTGAAATAATGAACTATGGATTTTGACGGGATAACTGTGCGCAATAATATCGGTAATGCTGTTAGTAGGCTAATAATAAAATAATAATAATAATAACATTAATATTATAAAATATATTATTTAATATGAATTATATGTAAATATAGAATGTATTTTATGAAACTATCACTTGTATCGATAATATAAAGAACTAAACTATAAACAATCGATAGCTTTGATAAAAAATAATAATGATAACGAAAGATAAAACGACTGCAAATGTTTTCCACTCTTTTGATCTTTTTTGAAATTATTATTGAATGATAAAAACTTCAAAAAAGACCAAAGCAAAAATACCAAATGTAAAAAAAATTCAAAAAGACCAAAGAAAAATAACAAATGTAGAAAAAAAAGGAATTTTCAAAAAACAATGTCGAAAAATTGAACAGTAAAAATACGAAAAATGCAAATATTAATTTACAACCGGGTAAGCTATTCTCACTTGCCATACGAATTAGTCGTATAAATTTGGAAGTACCTTTTTTTCTTATTTACGCCTCGCCATTAATTCCAATGTATATAGTGGTTAATTAGTTCAGGACTGGGTACACGTACGTCTTACCGTATATAAATACGTGTGGAACTCGGAACCTTCTCATGTCTAATCGAGCGCGCATAAACGGATAAAGGGAGGTTTCGTTCGTACAGTAAATACATATATATATATATATATATATGCAAATGCATCTGTGTGTCGGGGATGTGTGTAGATATATATGCCGTTTATTTTGTTACGGTGGTTTTGCCATTTCGCGAAGTCTCGGGCGGCACAACTGAAATTGGAGCTGGCAGATCAAATGGTGGGGAAGGGCGAGTCAACACGTACGACGAGGTACACGTTGGTCACATTTCGAGGACACACGTGACCGCTGTTACGCCAGCCCCAACCTTCGAGGCATCAAGTATTGTCCAACCATTGCCAGGATACATTCCGAAAGTTCTTTTCAATTTATTAAACGAACGGTTAATTAAGCATTTTCGTGAAACAGTTGTCGTACTTCTTGATGAAACGTGCACGTCTGAGATATTTCGTTTTAGTTATTATTTTATTGTTTTTTTTTTTTTATGTCAATTTTATCAACGGAATTAAAATTTAGATTCGAATGGAGATTTCAATTAAAACGGAACACTCGGATCAGCTATATCCGTATTAATATTCAATTTCAATTTATTATCAATATTGTTATTATTATTTATATTTTAAATGTAGACATGGAGAATCGATATTGGGTTATTAAATCGCCGAATTTTTATTTTTAAATTAATTTTAAGAGAGAAATTTTAATTCCGTGATTTAAATTATACTTGATTTTACATATCACTTTGTAAGTAATTAATTTGTAATAATTGATTAAACAAGTCGAGTAATTAATAGCAATTAATTTCGAAATTAAATAAAATCCCCAAAGTTTGTATTTGAAATTGTCATTTTCCTAAACGAAATTAGCGAATTTATTTATATGATCAAACCAACCCAAAGCTTTTCTTAAACGTTTTTATTTTTTCTATTTTTATTTTTTTTAACTTTTATTTCCCGGTCGAATATATAATAATGCGTCACCGCACAAAAGGGTGCAATTAAAAGCCTTCCAGACTTCTGTAAATGTCGAAATTGCGTTCCGAGCTACTCGCACTTCACACCTACGCAAAGAACACGCTAATTCCCCTCTCACTATGGAATCCGTATACACGCGTGTGCTCGTGTCATTTCCGCGTGGCGATTGATGCCAAGCGGGAGCACCCGGGAGAGCGAGAGAGAAAGAGAGAGAAAGATCTTTTTAATTTTATTTCTACGAGAGTTAGGTATTTTTCTGGGAACTCTTAAGCACGGAGAAGGACAGAACGTTCTATTTTCGCCCGAAGAATACCACGATAAACGCTAAACGACGAATATACATATATATACCGACGTATAAATATATATGCACCCAGTTATATATTATTTTAAGTGTAGTATAAAGAAATCCATTATTTCTTGAAGTAAACCAATAATAAAACAAATAATAAAACTGTCCATTGAAAAAATCATGGATTAATTTTTACTACACCACATATTTTGTTTGGGATCGTTTGGGTTTGTTTGGCTAAAGCCGTCCATTGAAAAACTCATGGATTAATTTTTACTACACCACATACTTTGTTTGAGTTCGTTTGGGTTTGTTCGGCTAAAGCCGTCCATTGAAAAAATCATGGATTAATTTTTACTACACCACATATTTTGTTTGGGTTCGTTTGGGTTCGTTCGGCTAAAACCATGCATTTAAAAAATCATGGATTTATTTTGACTACACCAATTATTTTTCTTTTGCTTAGCTTGTCGAATAAATTGACGTTAGACAACCCAAACAAACAAAAAATTGAAATTGAGACCCTACCATTCGTCATTATTGCTTCAACCTGATACCAATCCTTCTTTGAAAGCCCCATCGGAAAAGGTAAACAGCAATGAAGTTATGCGAGCCACGAAATTGATAATGATTTTCGACAGGACCTATTATTCAAGACCCAAACCCAAACCCAAAGAAAACCCAAGCAAACCTGTCCTGCCAATTTTTCAAAAATGAGAAATTGGCAGGACATGAAATCATGCAGCAAACGAAAATGTGTTAGCGCTACATCGGTGATATCCCTATACCGTGATATTCTTGAGCCACGGTATGCGGAGATGATGCGGAGTAGTAGTTTCGTTAGGAAAGTCGACCAGGCGTGGTACACCAAGAAACTCATCCTACCGCGCAAAGACCTCCTGTTTATAGCACTACTGGTACAGCTACCGTGATACTCTGTATGGCACGCGATAAAAATATAAAAGCAAACATGTCACGAATTAGCGAAACTACTGTAAAAAGTGAACACTAGCGTATCGGATTACATTTCCCTTTACATGATATAGTGACGCGACGCAATCTTGACGGTTAGCAATTTTTTTCAAAAATCACTTCCCACATTACGTAACGTAAACCGGAGCTACTTTGACGTTCAGGATTACGTTAACCAGGGCGTTTGGGGTTTTTTTGATAACCTTGGAAGCCTACCCATAATTGGCCGAACCGTAGCCGACTCCTGATTATACATGTTCAGGATTACTTTGACAGTTTTTGGGTTTGTTTGGGTTTCCTTGTTTGGGTTTAACTTTAACACCAGCGCCGAAAACGGACAATCGGGCACTTTTATTTCTGCTAGTTTTATCGTCCTAGTTAATTATTGTATTACCAAAGTTGATTTTTAAACGATCTAGTTGATTGCGATCTTAATTATTATAATTATTACTTAGAAGACTGATTATGCGCCTTTGTAAGTACCTTCTGTACAAATAATTTATTTGTATAGAAGGTACGAGTAAAATATTATGCTTATGGCAATAAAAATAACGGTGGAAATGAATAAAGATTAATGAACTATTTTTTTTAATTTTCTGTTTTTTTCGTATAGTAAATCTTCCAAGCAGACCTATGTATCAGGTCTACCGGTTAGTTCTGTCCGTTTTTGGAATAAATCAAAATACGCATTTTTCTTGCCGTCAATTATTTAATTGCCATTATTTGGAAATTTGTAGATTCTATTATATACCAATTGAGAAGGCAATTTGTATATCCTATTTTTGGGAAATATTTCATCTTTGGTGCAAAAAAATTGAACCAGTTATATCATTTTCAGCTTTGAATTTTTTGCTTCGAAAAATGTTGGGAGGACAAAAACGGATGGTCGGAGGCTGTTAAGAATACGGTGAATATCGATAGAGTTTCCCAGGCCAGAAAATTTTTGACGCGAAATCGAAAAAAAAAGTGGAGCTGGTATTAAAAAAAAGAATGCTGTTCTTTACACATGACGGATCGAAACCCGATTAAGAAACAACCGTCGAATGAAACTTCCTAATTAATCATATCAGCGAGATAGGCACGTGGGGAGACGTAAACGGAAATTTTTTGTTCGAATTTTCGTACCGAGAATTCCTAGAATATTGAAAAATAGCGAAGTCAAAAAAGCATGATCGTCGTGGAACGGGTTATCCGGGACATCCACGTCCGTCGGCAACACTACCAACACGTAGGTATTATTACGGTAGAGAATCACATAGAGGTATAGTTTATGGTATACGAAGATGGTGAAGACGTGCCCGGTGTCTTCCGAGTCGCCTCTCTCTCTCTCTCTGTCTCTCTCTAAGTTGTTCCCTCTCTTGTTCTTCTGGACTCTGGACGTGGAGATGGCCTCCCCGTTTCTCTCTACCTCCGGGATATCATCTGTAAGGTGAGACGCACGGTTGAAGCGCACCCGGTACCCTACGGACTAATTGGCCGATAAATCAAGCTCCTGCGCGCCTCTCTCTTTTTATCTCTTTCTCCGTCCCTCTGCTCTCCCTCTCTCTCTTTTTCTCTCTGGAACTGGCTGCCGCCCTCGCGGATACAGCAGCACCCCGGAGACCGAAAGAAAACGTCGAGCAAGTCCATAGATCGTAGTTGCGGTAGAAGCGAGTCTGATGTACAGTGTGCGGACTACTAGCGCGCTCTTGTCGACTCTGGTGTCCCTAGGACGGGGTCTCGTGAAACGAAAACTACGGCACTGCCGGTGGAGCGTTCTCGAACTAATCAATATGGCCGCCAACACGAAAGCGTCGTTGACAGCAGAAACGTTAGTATTCGTTTTGCGGAAGGTATTTCACGAAGGTGTAAGTTAATAAACGAGTGATGTAGGGTTAAGCGATAATAATTGATCAGCCATTGAATCAACGAGCTCCGCCGGGCTCTTTCGACGCCGAGCTTTCTTTTATTCCGCGAACTCGCTCTCTCCCAGTTTATTATTTCCGTTGGCGTACTGATAAGAGTTCACGCGAATAACAAAGACGCACGTTTGCGCGGTCCCTCTCACGCGGCACGACCGCGCAACAACTCTCTTTCGTATATGCACCAATATGGCAGGGCTAATCGCAAAACCAAGCGAGCTTGTTGGAATTAATTGGTCCGGCCAATTAACGCGCCCGGGCTCAAATGGCCTAAGATATGTGGGCAATGAAATGCCACGAATGGCATCCACCGCGAGTTTCCTTCTATATATAGTAGGTGGCACCACTTGTCCCCGTCTACACAGAAAACCTTTTTTGCCGTACTGAGTACGTAAAACGTACTCAGGAATATGTATACGCGAGAAGATGATTACGAAGACATTCGACGATCGGGACCTTCCTCGTACTAGCCAATAGTCCACGTTCGCGGCGCTACGAAAGCCTTCTCGGTCTTCAAACTCACACCCGATTAACTCCCGTCGTATATAAATATATATATATAACCAATTCGACCTTTTCGAATGTTTACGCGCACACACGCGGCGCAAAAATACCAACGACGTATTTCCACAGGATTACAAACGCCCGGAGAAAGAAACAAACGTGTGAAAGCCTCTCTCCTTTTTCCTTCGCCGTACGCGTTCGACTGCGGTACCGCACACTCTTATTACCGAGGTGCTTATAAAGTAGCGACGTTTAACCGGGTCCCCGCACCGCCGCGTAAGGAGAGAAAGGATCAAAGAAGAAAGGCATCCCGAACAAACGAAAGAAAAAAGAATTAAGAGATCGCCACTCGTTGGTAGCATGCTATTTTTCACGCTCGAATCAACGTTTCTTTAAACGATTTACTTTGCTTTTTTTTAATGGTCCACCAAACCGGAGGATTAAAAGTTATAAAAATGTATACGCATTCGCGGTTGCCCTTTTTCCCATAAGGAATTCGACTGCGGTCTCGTAAAATTTCACCGACATACGTCAACTACATATATTGGGTATAGCGAAAAGAAATTCCCGATTGTTCCGACAGATGGCGCCCATTGTACAAGTCCGATCGGGTTACGCTAGATGGCGTTAGAAATACGCGATTTTCGGAAACCTTGCTCGGATAATAATGTTCAGAAGGGTTGATTCCAGGAAATATATATTTATTGTTTATCACAATGATTGAGAGTTATGCACAAGATTTTGTCGCGGACGAGTTTCCGCGTATGCTCGTGCCACTGTTACTAGCGCCAGTGCGTGAAAAAGAATCCGTAACAACGGACGGAACTTAAACCGCTGTGTAAAAGAGAGAGAGATCAGTACTCACCGCTTGGCACGAGATTTTCCTTCCTCGGCCATCAGAGCGCTGCTATCGTTAAGCCACCGTCTGTTTTATCGACCGGGCGTCCGAGTGACACTCTAAACACTACAGATGTCGTACCGAACACACTTTTGTTACAGTTTTCTTATTTGTTCTTTCCAAAAAATAATGGATTTCTATTTTACTACACGTGATACACAAAAATCGTAACGTGAGAAACGAAATTATTTCGTATTTACGAACGTTCTTTATTCTCCGAATAAATTTATTTATTCTCATTGTCTTCGAAACCATCACGCCTCGGTAACCTCCTAAAAGCCTCGGTAGCCCTCGAATACATTAATTATCTTCGTTCGTTTCTCTTTTTTTTTATTTTAAGATTCGTTTGTCACATAATTGTCGGATCAAGTGCATATACTCGTTATGCACGATCGAGAGTGGACCAACTGATATGATACACGTGTAAAAAAAAAAAAAGAAAAAATTAAAAAAGAAAAGAAACGAAGTTGAAGGCACAACGCCGCTCTCGAGCGAGGATATGAACCTGAAATGGCCCGGAGAGGACGAGGCAGACGCAAGACACAGAGAATGGAGAAGGATGCAACGAGAAAGAAGGAGATACCGAGAGAGAGGTGGACGTCTCAATTTTCTTCGCGGCTTAATGAACGATCGTTAAAACCTGGCTTCGCTTGCCGAACCGGCTCAGTCTCTTATACACATTTCTTCATTGCTCTTCTTTTCTTCTCTGTATACTACTTACCTATACACCCCTGTATGAATATATACGTCCACTGGAACCTCGAGATACACTCTTTCAACCTGTTGTATCTGTATGATACTGGTTATCAGCACGTCTGGTCGTTTCCATCTCCTTTAATTTGTTTACAGAAATCACTGATTTTCACTGTTCCGCCCTTCCCGGAATCACGCCGGATTGAACGAAATTCAAGACTCGTAAATAATTTAACTTGACTAAAATTTTTATTTTAATTCAACTAAAAAAAAAATATCTGGAATCCTTCGAACGTATTTAATTTTGTTCAAACGACCAGAGTTGTTTATCGATTTTCGTACAAAAATACTGATGATTCGAGCAGTATGTTTACATTGAAACGTTTCATATTTTAATGTTTTCAACATTAAAATATGAAAACTATTTTATATAAAAATAAAATTGTTTTAAACGGAAGGTAAACTTCCGTTTTATCGCAAACGGAAGTTTACCTTCGACCTGAAATACCTCAATTTCACCTTGAACATTCGTCGTCAATTAAAACGCTGTAAACGACGAACTATTTTTTTATAATTTCGCAGAAGCTTGACCCCTTCCGTAGTTCGATGAACATCAACCATCTGAACTGCGAATAAGACTGACCGATGTTCCGGGCTTTTGGGCCTGTTCTTTTCACTCGACCCTGCGAATTGTGTTCAGCCGATAACATTTCATAATATCACACGACGAAACATCATTGTTTGGGTTTTTATATTTGTTTGGGTTGAACATGAAACCGTTCAGCCTACGTTCGTAACCTTTAATATAATACATTCCATTTTTGAAAATAAATATTCATTCGAAATTCATCCCGAATTTGGTCATCCCATTTGGTTTTTTCTCTTTGAGCATATTTGTTTTCGCGAGGACACGTACGTACAGGTTATATATAGTTGTTTATAAGTTTATCTTCGTTTGGCTCGTGTCACTGCACCACAGTGACAGCCATCTTCTTCAGCCCGAATTTTTCGATTTCTAACTGCTTGTACTTCGTAACGAACGTGAGCGTACCTCTTCCAAATGCGAACAGTTCGATAAAAAAAAGAGGCCACATCGAATCAACCGCAACCGGGAGCTAACTTGAAAATAACGGACGTATACAATCCCAAACCTATTCATCACACGAGTTTTCGAACGAGAACTTGTCACTGACTATCGGAATGTTTATAATCGACTCACTGAACAATTACAGGCCCGCAAGCCCAAAGACAGATATCCAATGCATATGCATCGATCGAGAATTAATCGTCCACAATTATAAAACACGCGACCCTAATGACGCATGAATACTAATTAAGTGCAATTACCACGTCATCGGTTAACCGACCCCGACGGGATTCGGTTTTAGCTTCGAAATAACTTTGCGCAGGTATCCCAGAGGTTTGTACTTGGAGCGGTGACCGCTCAACTCTCTAATCGAATCGTATCGTATCGAACAATCAGCGGAAAACGATATTACTGACTCTTTATTCCCTTTAGTCGTTACATCGCGATAGACGCAACGAAAGTTAGGTTAGGTTATAGGTTAGCGAGTCGGTAATGATTTAGGTTAGCGTCAATCCTGTCGAGCTGTCGAATACGAGAAAAAAAGAATAAACCCCTATTCGTTTACGTCAAATGTCGAATCCCAACAAAAGTATCGATTTTCTAACGCTGTTATCGTTAAGTAAGAATTTTCAAACGTGTTTCTATAAGTCACCGTTATAAACAACGAAAATAATATTTTTAACGCGATAATATTTCGTTATGCGTTCTTTGAATCATTTTTGCAGGGTGTAAACTTCGATTTTTAGCACATCGCGATAATTTTGTATTCGTTACTGTTTTCTGACTCGAGGCACTTAGTATTAGATATCTTGGTTAAGAGAAAGAACCTCCAGGCATATTTCGATGATTTCTGCGTATATGTATCTAAAAATGCGACGTCGATGTCGCATAAACTCCCGATCAGTCGACCGCATAACCTCAAAATTTACTTTCGCCGCGACTAGTTGGGTTACACTAAATTCATGTATAATATTATTCGAGTGTAGGACAGATGTACTTACCGACCGAATTCCTCTTCTTGTTCACGATGAGAATGCCTATCTCTGATTTTGAACGTCACGCAACATTGGACTACTCGGAGATTACATCGAAGACTCGTGAGCACCGTTCGATCGCACTGACATTAAAATATCCATTGAATACACCGTTGGGAAATTCTAATTAGTGGCGAATTACGAAATAAATGCGGAGAAATATGAACTCTTCTTATGTTTTACAATGGCGACATCTGGGAGTGGAATTGTTTAATATTATTTCATCACTTGGGGTCATAGCGACGACAGTGGATAAGGAAGAAACGATTAGATATTGTCGTGTAGGTAAGCGACGTAATGCATAACTGGCGAGCAGAGTTGAATCGAAAATCGATAAAATAGGGAATTCAGTTTTACGTCGGTCGATAAAAAAGAGGCAAATCTCGGGCTTGATAAAACCGAAATCACCAACGATGTTCAAGGGTGCGATAAAACGCATGAAAATCAATTTTACGAAATATTAATGTCTATAATATTTCGACCACTCTACGAACATCCTTGGTATATCAAACAGTAATTCGTTCTTTTAATCAATACATTTAACACACACTTGGGACACACACGTAGACCGATTTTTCGAACGGAAATGTTAATTGTTTTCAATTAGATACAAACTTTGTAAAAAGCGGCACATTTCAATGAAACTGTTACGATTACATCTGTTTTATATAAAATCTTCTGACATTTACACTGCGTATAGGCTACCGGACATTTCAAGCGAATATTATCGATCAACGCGATGAGTTTACGTAATGTTTTTCGCGAACAACTTTATGAAATGGCGGTTGGTAAGACGACTCGAATCAAGCGAGCCATTGTAGTACTTAATTTTTTAAATAATAATTGAACACGTTTATTACCAACAATTATTGAATAATTATTTTATTATGATTAATTATGATTATGCTTAAATGTATAGTATTTTTCCATTTCCGAACTGAAAATCTTATAGATATCCCGTTGACTAGTAAATCCGCTAGTGCTACCCCCGTATGGCCAACGAAGTCAGATGTCCATAGAAGGGCAGTTCTTAAGGATTATACGTGCTGGTTCTGCTGGGTGCTGCCCCCATTGGTAGTTCTCGAGTAGCGGCGCTGACCGCGGTTTTCATTCGCGCTCTCACTTTCTCTCTTAGGCATAGACGTTCGGAGAATAATGGTGTCTCGGTTACTCTTGTAGATGTTATGCTTGGGGGCATAGTCATACCCTGCTTTCTCTTTTAGGTTTAATAAAATACAGGGTGTCCCACGACGGAATATCATCCATGAAAAGGAGGGTTAGGGGTGCAATTCTGAGTCGATTGATACAAGCATGTATAGATCCCGGATCAACCCCTCAATTATTATTAATATCCATCATTTGATTCACCTTGAACTCTCCATTTTTAGGGAAAAATGTCAAAAAAATATTCCCGAAAGGTTTTTCGCATTTTCCCAGTCTAATTTTACACTTTTGGCAAAAACTCGGGCATATTCGTAATCAGCAGAAAATTTCCGATTAAATAGACCCCTTTAATAGTGTTAAAACGGAAAAAAAATTTTTCGACTTCCCTCGGCCACTTTTCCGGAATCTCAAAAAACACGAGATTTCAAAAGGTCGTAGAGAGATCTTCTAATATGCTATGGGGGTTCAATTGGTGAGGTTGGAAAAGGTTTTTGCCTGACTTAAATAATGGCGTTGGATTCGGATCGATATCTCTCATAGTTTCCCCGGAAAGTCCATTCGAAAAATCGAAAAAAAAGAGGCAAAGGGGTATGTATGGAAAAATTTGCAAAAATCGATAGTCCAACTTGGAAATTCTGCAAAAAATCGAAAAATCATCGGATTTCAATGATTAAAAAAGCATATTGAAGCGAAAATCATAACGAAGAGATTGAGCACAGAGTCGAGTGCCAAAGCCTAAAGGAAAAAAAGTTATGGTTCATTTAGTGAAAAAACTTATTTTCCCAAAAAAATCAAAAAAATTTTGGATTTTTAATATTTTTTTTACTAGTCCATTTCTATGTAATTTTATCCCCTGAGAACGAATACACCATTTATTTCTCTCAAAACCCAAAACTTCCATGAAAAAATCGTAAAAAACTTCTAAAAACACGAGTTTTCTTGCTGTATGCGGTGCTTTCGTCGAAATTTCGATTATATTCATCGAATGTCCAATCGAAAATTTTCAGCTGATTACAAATATACCCGAGTTTTTGCCGAAAGTACAAAATTAGACTGGGAAAATGCAAAAAAAACGTTTCTAAAATATTTGTTGACATTTTTCCCTAGAAATGGAGAGGTCAAGGCGAATCAAATGATGGACGGAATGTCATCCCAATTTCACGGATGACATTCCGTCGTGGGACACCCTGTATATCTTATATTAACGATTCGTGAAAAAAATCCGATTATTCAAAGTGGCGGAGACGCTAACTTTGCGGCGGTCCTTCATAACAGCTGGTCGCTCGTGACGCCGCCAGGCGGCAGTTTGGATCGTAGAATGCTTGTTTTCAAGCCGCCCATAAGAACTGTCCTTTTATTTACGTCTGACTTCGTTGGTATGGCCTAACGAAACTGCACGGCTTCCAACTAGTTTCCTCGTGCCCTCCTTCAAATAGAATTCAATAGTGCATTCGCAATTCTTTGGGTTTGTTTTAAATTCGCAATGGTGCCAATGGACAGTATGTCGAAAAGGTAGGCAAGCGCTTCGAGCGACTTATAATACCGATAAGGATGACAGCAAAACTAAAACGCATTAGCATGTTTGAAAAATCGACGCAGAGGGTACAGGAACTAAAGATTTTCTAAGAAATCAAGATTTGTTACGCGAAAATATCAAAATTCGAAATGTTGTGTCATCCAATCGCTTCCGACCTGTCAAAATATAACTTCCAAAAAACAACGAAGTATAAAAACGGAAGGTAAAAAATCGCTTCTGAAACCACCGAGTCTACTGTAAAATACAATGTCAATACACACAGATAATACATTATAATTATGATACAACGAGCACGAGGCGTAACTAATGACACCGGGTGTTCTCTTTGAGTCCTCTTCCATCAGGAATCATTCAAGACCATCAACGTTCCATTTTTTTGTTGCATCTGTTTTAGATTATGGCGGCGTCCACCGTTTCAGCCGCGCCTTTGAACAATTTTGAAGACCGTTCTCAAGTGTTCGTACCGGCATCCCGATATTCCACATTTTCTTCCGAGCGGCTTGAAAAGTTCGTCGGAGTTTCGAATGAGAACTGAGCCTTCTTAAAACTTGCCGTTTGTACTATTTCGGGTGCACTTCGAATTCGTTCCGTGCGAACACCAGGTGGTTTTTTATAACATCCTCGGAAATCTTCCATCGTCGATTCACCGCGATTCTTCTTTCTCAGTGAAGAAATGACTTTTGGATCGGCAGCTCTGTTGATCGTCGGTGAATCGACAAGGCTCGAGGATTCGCTTGTCAGAGGTCTGACATTTACACTGCGTAAATGACATATTTTAATGGATATTGATCCCGAGTGGATATTGAACGGATATTGATGAAACCAAACGTCCCGGTATTGGGTTCCTTTGGGTTGACGGTGAATAACATTCTTGTGTCACCAACCTGTTGGAAACTATTTTTGTAGACTCCTCGCTTCGTCTTCTTCGAGCACACTCGGTCAATCTTTCGATTGTCTTCGCGTCGACACTTATTGTTTTTGTCTTGTGCGATGCCATTCTCAATCTCTCAATATTCTGCGTTAGTTGTTGAACGTGCAGCTTCAATCGTGCGTTCTCATATACCAATTTACTATTTCTCTGCACAACCTGCACAGATCCATCGCCACACCACAGATTTTAATTTTTTGAAAGCTTCCCTTGTTACGAATTGATGCTTTTTCGGCAGTTTTCAATAACATATTTAATCTATTCTTAAAACACATGATATTCGCCCGATAAATATCTGTTTTAGTTTCTTAAATGAAAATTCAATCTATTCTCGGCATATATATGAAAATCTTCCAGGAAGTAATGTCTTGTTAATTTGATACATTGTATCCAGTTATTATTGCGCGGATAACGATGAATTTGTTTCCGATCTAAGGCCTAAATTATCCACGATTTTTTAGGCTTTTTTTTTCTTTTGTAAATTCCAAGACTCGTACACCCAGTTCTTAAAACACTTGATTATTTTATTTCACCGCAGCCAACGCAGTTGTCATATTATTGGAATTTTTTGGACTTCTCAAGTATTCGATCTTTGCAGCAAAAAATAAACTTCGGTTAAATCTTTAACTTTTGACATTGGTACTACAAAGTGAATTTAGCTCTGTAGAATAGTTATGACTATAAAAATAAAAAAGCACGAAAAATAGTGGTAAATTCGTGAAACGAGATTGTTTGAAATAACCTGCAGAAACTTGGCTTTGCTGATGGGCAAAGGCTCCGGAAATTTCTCAGAAACTATGATGTTCAATTCCTCCCTAGCTTCGTCGAGTTTTTCCATCATTTCGGCCATGACTCGAAGATGCTCGCGAAGCAAACGATCGAACTTTTGACGGAAGGAATCCCGGGAGTCCTTCATGCGTAAGAATTTTATGCAGAGATTGTACGTGACTTGGCTCTTTTCGAAGATCTCGTTTCTCAGAATTTCGTTTTCCTCCTCCAAGCTTTTCCGTAATTCTTGAAAATCATTTGGTTGCTGGTAAATTCTGATATCCCTATTGCCCAAACTTTTAGTACGGTGGGTTTGCATTTCTTGGCAAAAATGTTCCCTCTCCCGCTGATAAAACAATTTCTCGTCATCGAGCTGTTCTAGAATAAAATAACGGATTATTCGTTCGTTTTAGCTTCAGGATTACTACGTTCACGCCTATACGATTACGCTTCAGATTTCGATTGCATCGTTGCTGCTTTTTCAATTCCGAAGATAGCCTCTCGTTGTCCCGTCGAACGTTTTCCAGATGTACGTCTTTGTTGCGAATCGTGCTCGTCAAGTCGCCGATCGTACCATTCAGAGCCGCTATCTTCGTGTATAAACAAAAACCAGTAGATACGATTATGATGACAACGAATTTCGTACGGGAGGATTTAAAACCTTACATACGTCCAGAATTAAAAAAAAAATATTTTTTACAGATTATTATTTATAGTTTTAGGTATATTTCTAAACTACAGAGAAAATGATTGTAAAGATTTCCTATAGATCAAAACTTATTATAAAAAACTGACTATAATTATTATTTAAAAAACTGACAGACTATAACTACAACCTTATTTTACAAGAATTTTTTTACATTTTACAGATCAATCAACATTTGAAGAAGAAATGATGCAGACCATGAAGCAACTTTTTTTTTCACAGTGCTTCCGGATACGTGATTTTTCTTGTTGCAATTTTGGAAGAAAAAAAATATGAAATAAATTTTTTTACTAACTTTAAACACTAATAAACGATTTGTAAACATTATTTTTATTAATTTCTATATTTATCTCGTCTGAAAACAGTTTTTTTTTAGCGCGTTTTAGACACTGCTGGACGTATTTAAAGTCTTAACAGAATCGCGATCAGAGCGATGGAATCGTCCAACCTGTCGATGCAAATCGGTCACTTCATCCAATATCTGACTCGCCGATGAACCGTTGGCCGGCTCGATATTCTCACCAAAATTTTCACTCGGTTCGACTCTCCGCATATCATCATTTCGGCCTGAAGATCCGCAAGTCGCCTCCACCGAGTTTATCGAAGATTTTGAAAATTTCCTACGATTTTCATTTTTATTTATTGTCATTTATATTGTCACGATTATTTTTTTTTAATTTCAACAAAACGGTCTGCGCTTTGATAAAAATCAAGCGGAGATCGTTACACGAACGATTTCTTACTCACCCCAATTTCGAATCGAAATTCAGGTACATAAATGATTCCCAAATTTTGTGAGTTTGGTTATCACTCCGCGGTCGAACAATTTTCGAACAACACAGTATTCACTTTAAGAGCGCATTTATCTTCGAGACTCATGGGAAATGTATCTTCGTTAAAAAATAAAAACTCGATCATATTTTAACGAGACAATTAACGCGACTCCTCACGCATTAACCAAAAACACCAAATTTTCCGTCACCTGTCAATCACCCATAAAAATCATAGTTGCCTCGTACCAGCGATTTCAACAATATCCGAACTGACAAAAGAGAAGCTAATATTAATTATCAACCTCTGAAATACGAATAATTAGAAAAATAAATTACGTGGAATCGAAAATTATTGCGTAGAAAATAACGAATAGTGTGTTGGATCGAAAACAAACGAATAATTGGGATTATTGAGTGGATATAACGAAAAGTTCTGCTTCTTCGAAAATTATCAATAATTATCCGTCCATGTAGGAAAAATTGTTCAAATTCATTTCTCTTTATTTTCTTTGTCATTTTGTCAAACTACATCGTAGTTCGCGAGATAGAACATGAGCATTCTCGAAAAATCGTAAATTTCACAGAAATTGGTTATGTCTTTTACAATTTTTGGCCAAACGGCAAACGCCCATTTAAACGATAACCCACTTGTGCTCCCATAGAAGTTCACCAACCATTGGAAAGTTTGTGAGGGCGATTCAAAATTAAATCAGCGCTTCAATAATTATAGCCAAATTAAACAGAAACTTTTTTTTTGTCATAATTCAGTCTCCAGTCATACAAGCTCAATTTTTTTTTTTTTCATCACGCGCACTTTTCCACCCACTGTCTCAGACGCATTTTCCGTTTGATCTACGTTTTTCGCTTCAATCGCGTGAAACAATGTATCTTCGTTGAAACTCGCGATCGGAAGATCGATCGATCGAGAAACGATCGTTGGCACGCATACATTCAAAAAAAAAAATCCCAAGTTTTGAATTATAAACCAAAAGTTCAATACCTCGGTATTGAAGAGCCCTTTTTCTTAGTTCAACCGGTATGAAAAAGTCCTTCACGAGAGACTGCGAGAAATTCATATCTGAAGAGAGCTCACCGATTTTTGTCAAACGAGTAAGAATCAAACGAGATTGGCTTTGTGTGAAATGTTTTATTGTATCGTATATGTACAAAAAGGTGTACGGACTACTGTCGATGGGTGAGGGGGGGGGGGGGGGGGGGGGGGGGGGGGCGGGGGGGGGGGGGGGGGATGGTCAGGACATTTTTTTCGACGCCAATGCACACACACACAATTGGACACCTGACGTATTCCCTCACCACCGCGGGATGACGCGTGTATACGAACGGAAAAAAGTCATGCACGCGCG
>JAPYZI010002100.1:0-26057 GCA_030523105.1 Ophioninae sp. A BG-2022a | reverse complement strand
TATATATATATATATATATATATATATATAAATCCATACACTTGAACTCGTTTGTCAGTCGCAAATTTTCGAATGAATAGAAATAAAATAAAATATTTTTGTTTTATCGATTAATTTGTTTATTTATTCATACAAGTGTACACATAGATATACAAAAATGATGGTGGCTGGCGAGTTTACGCCCGCGATATTGCCACGCGCTCGCGCGCGCCCGGTTTCGATAGACCAACTTTCTAGGTGGAAATTATAACTGGTTTGTCGTGTAGAGCACCAAGCACACACATGAGGCTCTTGTTCGGCCGTTGGAAATAGAGTCGTTCGCGAACTGGTACAGAGCGTAGTGCATCGTTTCAGCGGACCTGATAGACTGACTTGGCTGCCCGATTTCATGCCCACCTGTCCAACAATTGACTCATGGCTTTTTTTCGTCTCCCCTTAATCATCGAAGCACGTTAGGGTCAAAGTTACCAATCGTAGAAGTGAAGCAACTTGTCGAGCCGTTCCACGGTCACCCATCTCGATTTAGAACACTTCTAAAACTCTTTAAAAGCAACTATTGTTAGTAAATTAATTTAAAACGAATTTCGAATAAATTAACATTTGGAAATTTTTTATAAAACCAAACAAGAATTTTTTAAAACTATTTCACTTATTATTGTTCATTGGGAAATTTATTTAAGGGAAATTGTTATTACTTTTTTGGGAATGGTATTGATAAGAAATTATTTCCTCTTAATTGAAAATATATTTGTTGAAAACTGCTATTATTTATTCAGAAATGTATTTACGTGGAATTATTTTTGTTTATTTAAATTTTTATTTGAGAAAATATAAAATTTACTTTTATTTTTATTTATCTGTTTATCTATATATATATATATATATATGAAATCGTTATTGTTTATTAAAAAAAATTATGTACTCACGATCGTTACTGATCATCAAAAATATGATTGTGTTCAATTAAATCAAATTCGTACAAAGCTTCGTAACATTTTCCATCCAATGTCCTAATAAAAAAAAAGAAACTAAACGGAGTCATCAATTATCCATAAAAATTATGGATGAATTTTCGAAAAGGTATTTTTTTTCGAAATCTCAAAGTCGCTTTATTATTTTCTATTCTTATCAACCACTTTATTTATCGTTTCCACCCATAAATCAGCAGACGAAAACGTTCGTTCACCGATATGGCTAGCCGGTTTGAATTTCCATTTTTTTGGTTTTTTTCAATCAACAGTCCCCGATAATTATTGATAAGTTAGCCGACTTTGGGAGCGTGGAATCGATCCGATATCAGGTACTGAAAAATGTTGAATTTTTTTCTGGTTTTCCTCGTCCTTGATCGGGATCCAGGATAACCGTGATAAGAACAAACGGTGCACGCGTATCGCGAACGAATCGGAAATGCTCGCGGGAGCACGCATAACCTAAAAGAACAGATATATATATATATATCTATATATATATATACGTATATATTACTCTATATACAGGGTGGATTAATAACCATTAGTACCTCTTCGAAACTATAACATTCACAGAAATAATTGCTAAAACGAAATTGCACAGTACAAGAAGAGTAATCCGATAGCGAGAATAGTTTTTTTCCAGTCCGAGGTATTTCGTATTTGAAAGCCGAATTAATTTTTATAAAATGGATCGATATGTTTTTGTTTTCTGTATCGTGACAGAGGAGCATAAAACGAATTCGACGACCTATAACACAAGGTCCCTCAAGGGTATCGAAAATCCATTTAAAAAAATGGATTCTACCTTCGAGTATCCGGAGTACCTCTACTTGCAAAAAAAACTATTATTACTATCGGATCGCCCCTTTCGTACTGTGCAATTTCATTTCAGTAAATATTTTTGTCAACCTTTTAGTTTCGAAGATATACAAGGTGCTAATAGTTATTGGTCCACCCTGTATATGAAGAGAGAAAAAAAATGTATATATATATGTAGATATAAATATATATTTATATACACACACACACACACACACACACACACACACACATATATATATATATATATATATATATATATGGGGCGACCATCGCGTGGGCGAGATCTCCCCCTTAAGATTATACACGATCACGTTGGGCTTCGACGAGGGGAAAGTCCGATATATCTCCATGCATATCAATTACCATTTCCAGACAGTTTATCGGTCGATAACTGTACCGTGCCGTATCTCCCAGGAGGAAACTGGAAAGTGAATGTATAATCGTGCCAGTCCTTGTCACAATAGTTCTTTTTTTCCTCGCAATAACATACTTTGCTATTTTGTAAAAAAATAAAAAGGTAAAAAAAATGAGGCGAAAATAAATTATCTGCAAAATTGTTTCGAAGAAACGATTAATAATCGTGCGGAAAGAGTGCGGAATAGAAACTTAGTGTACAATAATTGCGCCAATTGTTCGCAGTTTTTTTTAATTTTTGATTTTCGTAAAGTCATTCTCGAAAATCTCGAAATTTTCTAAGACTTTCCTGAAAATTTGACAAACACAATTTTTTTACCTTTGGCGTGTACCCAATCAAGATTTGTAAATGTTTCCCAGATTCATTACTAAAACTAATTTCGATCCCTAAAATCAAATAAAATAATAACTAAAATGAAGTCAAATCATGACAAAAATTTCAAAAATTAAATTATTATTAAAATCAAATTCAATCATTACTAAAATTAGTAAAATACTAAAATATTCCCAGATTCCCTATGCTTCCCTGAACCATCAACCATCCTAATACTTACCTCACCCTTTTCCATTATTTCCACCCATCAACAACCCCCCCCCCCCCCCGCCGTCAGAAAAATCACAACTTCTGCATGCCGGAAAACCAGTCCCCAAAAAGTCTAAAAAGGTTACCAAATAATTTCAGGCACAAGAGACCGCGCGTACGCGGAAAACCTTACGTGTCACACGTGTGATTTTTAATAATCACTATACCGCTCATTAATCCACGATTGAAAAGTAAAAAAAGGGATGAAAAAAATGTTTATCTGAGGTTGCATATTCACTTTCCAGTTTCCATAAAAGGCGTCCAAAGATAGTCGAGGACCAGGTAACACGCGTCACCACGTACCTAGAGAGCTAAGAGAGCTAGGGGGGTTTGAACGTTGACGACGCTGAAAGAGTGGGAGGGAGGGAGGAGAGGGGGAGGAAAAGAATGAAAAAAGAATATGGTTGGCCATAGAAAGTCTTGCCCTCGGTATGTCGATTTTCCCCGCTTCAATTTTAATACGGTACTCGAGACCCATACATTACTCGTGTTAAATGCGTCCACTGTATGTGACTTTATGAGAACCGGAAGCAGACAATATTTTGCATATATATTCAACGCTTTCATTACCGTGTGTGTCTGAAGCACGTGTGTACGATATAACGGGTGTTTTCATGACTATTAGCACCGTCGCCATGTGCGAAATAACAGCTGAAGAAAGCGTCCAACAGAAGCTACATTGTAAACGAGAGGTTAGTCGGAAGTTGAAGATTTTCCTTTCGACTGAAGTTTTAGGTGAGAAGGTCACCTTTGTATTTGAAAAATGGGTTGGCTGTATTCGATAACGTCGAAACGACTATAATGACCGATGTGAGGTCATGCAAGGTCATCCAAGGTCATCCAAGGTCATTCGATGGAAGAGGTTATCTGGATATCGATGAGTATTTTGTGAAAAAAGTTCTTGATGTTCTCACGTGGATATCAAAAAAATAGGGTGAGTCCATTTGATAAGGCTGCAAACGAATACAATGACTGTTGGCAGGTCGTGCAAGATCGTCCAAGGTCATCGGATGGAAGGTGAGAAATTTTAGGTGAGAAGGTAACCTTTTTCGTTTGAAAAATCGGTTGGCTGTGTCCGATGACGACGAAACGAATATAATGATCGATGTGAGGTCATGCAAGGTTATCCAAGGTCATCCAAGGTCATCGGATCGAAGGGGTCATCTGGATATTGATGAGGATGTTGTGAAAAAAGTTCTTGATGCGAAGGTCATGTGGATATTTGAAAAAATAGTTTGATGCCATCTGATAGCGTCGAAATGAATACTTCTAAGAGGACCAAATAGATGTCGATGAAGAAATCAATATTTTTTCGTAAATATAAAAAGTCGCTTTATTTTTTGAACGGACCTCGTTGATGGAGGGTGAACGGGTCGACACGCCCGTAGCAGCGGCCTTCCAGTGGAGACATTCCGTCTGTAGTCAGGCGAGTGCGATCTTCCGTCTGGGTCAGGTGTACCTCGGTGTGCAATCGCGAACGCGCGGTCAAGGCTGAATCTTCATCTTCTCTTCCATTGGAAATTCTACCGCTGACTTATGTACCCCGCGAATATTCTCGTACCGAGACGATTATACATTTTTCAAAAGCTACGAACGAAACGAAATTTTCTTAAAAAATAATTCGTTTCTTCGATATGACCCAGATCAATTTTGGTAAAAATTGAATCTCCCTCGCACGCTCGTTGATACCTAATTTTTTTAATTATCTATGTTTCGTCTTTGTTTTTGCTCGCTGTTAAGCGTTTAGTCTTTCGCCAATAAAAAAAAAATAAAACTATTTTTTTTCTATTGGCGAAAGACTAAACGCTTAAAAAATAGTTTTATTTTTTTTTTATTGGCGAAAAACGATTTCGCGTTTCGACTCGATGTTTTTTTTGCGTCTCTTCGTCGTGATACGTGTGTTAATAATTTTTAATAAACAAAATGTAGTTGCAACTATGCGATTTAGAATTTAGACAAAATTGTTGGCGATCTGTACAAGCTATTTTTGAGAACATAAAATAATAGTTTGCAGGTATAACGTAACTATTTTCAGAAATTTGATTTTCATTTTTTTGACGATTTTGGTTTAGAAAATTTGGTGATTTTTATGATTTCAGAAATTTGATTAAATTGATCATGAAGTTCATAGAAATTGATTATGAAATTTATGAAAATGGGAGATTTCAGAAATTTGATTTTCAGAAATAAAATAACAATCATCAGTAAGAAAATAAAAATCTTCAAAAATAAAATTAATATGATAAAAAATAAAATTAAAATGTGCAAAAAAACGAGGTACCTCAATTTTCGTCAATTTCCCTGAGCCCCCGTGAAAAAATTGTCCATTTCTCTCTCTCTTCTTTTAAATCCATTTTTCTCCCCCTCTTGCCTTCCGCCCCTAAATATAAATTGTCGAATCTAACCAGGACTTCAGACTCAAATCCAAGCTCTGAAGCTCGATTGCAAGACTCCAATTTATAAAAAGGATAAAAAGCGATAAAAAATAAAACAAAAACAAATGCCTTTCCGCGTTCAGTGGCATCCGTAGAAGGCAGTATGAAACGTAATATATACGAGATGTGGTGATGTGTGGGGCAGTCCTCCGGCACGTGAGGAAGGAAAGGAAAGAGGAAGCGATTATTCGCACACCACGAGGCCGGACGCGCTTCAAGGTTATGTAATCTGTAGAATGCACTTTATATGCTGTAACGTCGATGTATGCACGGTTACATACAAAATGCATACAAAACTGCTCACACATACGTATATATATATAAATATACCTATATGAACCGAAAAGTCCTTGAAATGACCTCTATACGTAAATACACTCTGAAATACTTTGAACATTGAAACATGTTCGAAACACAATTTGGAATGAATGATAAAAATCTTCGGAAAAATATGTTAAAAATAATTTTATAAAAAAAGAGAGAAAAATGTTTTTGAGCATAAAAATTTTCAAATTTATTAGATCAAGATTTGTTCAGTACATTTATTTTTAGAAAATAAATTTAAAAAATGTATTTTTTTAGGATTTTTTACTTTATTTTTAAAAGGGTTTTCCAATCGATTAAAAAACCCGGAATTTGGATTTGTTCATTTATAAAGAAACTAAAACGTTTATGAGAAAATAATTTTTTATCATAAGGAAAGGTTTATTCCATTAGATTTAATTTCGGAAAATAAATTTTACAAAATAAATTTAGATAATTTATCTCTTTAGGGATTTTTAGTTTATTTATAACAGGAATTTCTAATTTATTTATAAAAGGGTTTTCTAATTTATTAAAAAATCAGGAATTTGTATTTGTTTATTTTAAAAAATTAAAAAATTAGAAAAAGAGATTCTAAAAAGTGAGAGAAAATTTCTTTTTTCCCTGATCTCTTCCTACGCAACGTAACGGAATATGCACACTCGCGGTCTCGCAAGAGCAGTCGGTCAGTTAGCCAGGACAGGGAACGGAAGGAGAGTCAGCTGAACGGTGCATATAGGAACTGTTCGAGCGTTGAAGTAGCGCCAATAGACCGGGCCAAAAAGCATACATTTGCATATTCGAGCCAGCTGATTCGTGCATTTTTTTGCCCCGTTTATCGTCGCGATACTAGGAGATACGTCGTGCGATTTCGCTTGCTAAGGTGTCAGGTATATAGATTATAAAAATAAATCACGGGGCAAAACGCAGTCCTATCAGTTTGGCGACCAATTTGATAAATGTCAAATCTGTGTTTTTTTTTCGGGATCCTTTAAATTTGTGTGAACCAATGGAAAGCGAAGAAAAATTTATTCGTGCATCCGAATATTTATAATTATATAAACTATAGTAGTATTAAGAAAAACAGTGGTTTTGTTCAAAGTGAATTTGTTCAATCTTTCCTGAAACTCCATATTGAAAAACTTTTCTTCTTCAAACCTAACATTGAAAAATTTTCTTTCCTTCCAAATTCAATTTAAACATTTTTTCCCTGCAACTTCAGTTTGAAAATCCTATTCCTCAAAGTCTGGAATTTTTTTTCCCAAATTTAATTTTTGTGATTATTTGCTGAAACCTTTTTTCCCCTTTAAAATTCTCGTCCCCAAACTCCCGCTGTCAAAACCCAATTTTTTGCATCAAACTTCAACTTTAACATATTTTTTTCTACCCCTCAATAATTTCCTATAATTACCAACTTTTAAAAGTGCAGCCTAGAACTGCGATCCATTGTTTTCGAGATTGCAAAAAATGTTTCAATTGTCCTGACTCATACACAAGAACGTTGAATCTCAAGTGTGCGCGAGGCAGCTTGAGTTCCATCAGCTTTTCTTTCCCGTTTTGATTTTTACGAGCTCGAGGTTTTTTTTTTTCTTATTTCGCGTAACACGTGACTGCGAAAACGGCGATTTTTATTCGGGACATTCACTTGCCAGGGAGAGAGAGATCGAGAGTGAAAAAGAAAAACAAGACGGAGAGAAAGATCGAGAGCGAGATAAAGAGCAAGAGAGAGAGAGAGAGAGAGCGAGAGAAAGATCTCGTCCATCACGCCAAGTCCGGAGCCTCTGTTGGGAAAATAAAAAGTATAGGACAGAGCAGTAAGAATCGAGAGAAACTTCTATCTGCGTACGTGCAACGTAAAGTTTTCAGTGTTGGCATTCGTACGAGTGAATACGAGGATTGAAGGCGTGTGGGTGGAGTGCAACGATGACAAAGAGGATGACGACTTTCCTGGCTGTGAGAATGCAAGTGGAAACGGTGAGTATATACACGGACGTTCCTTAGGCTTTCCCAGCCGACGTTTCGTCCACCTTGGTGGTCTCTTCGAATGCTCTTTTGTCGTCACTATTGTTATCGTCATCTTGATCATCATCATGATTATTATAATCATCATTATTATCCTTGTTATTATTATTATCGTTTTCATCACTATTATCCTCTCTTCACGAGTGGAAGACTTGATAATAGCGCTTATATAGACAATAGCGAGTTATTAAATTACTGACATAGGTGATGGCACTTTGTTGGATATTTAATACCGGGAAAAAACTGCAGCGGTTTGTAGAAAAGTTTGTGGAAGTCGATTGCGAATCATTTCAACTTCGATGATGAGAAGTGCTTTGGAGATTTTTATGAACATTATTGTTTTTGGATATCTTGATGATGATGAGTTTTTTTTTGGTTGAAGATGATGGCTGGTTTTAGTTTTTTCATGGTAAATGACATGGGATTTTTTAATGGTCATGATCCGTTTTGCATGTCTGATAATTAGGATTCTTCGGACTCTGAAGGTTGGAATTATCGTTACTTCGGAGATTCTAATGATTATGATGATGACGATGATAATGATGGTGATGATGATGAAAGTTTTTAGATATCTGATGATGAGAACCATTTTTTGATATTTAACAATGATTACTATTTTATAATATCTCATGTTGATTTTTGGATATTTCGATCGTTTTTAAATATCTGATATTAATAATCATTTTTGGATGTCTTTTCGATTCCAAACGATGAGGATACGTGTTTCTCGAATCTTCGGTATGTGATGATAAGCGCTCCCAGAATTCCTCGGCAATTTGTTTTCTTCTGGAGCCCGTCAAGTGCTGGAGGGAATGCGATTTTCATTTCGCGAGGTAGCGGCTCGTAACATCCTTCAGGATTTGTAAGAAAGATCTTCAGTGAAAAAATTTCAACTTTCATTGCCTACTTGACGTAAATGTAAATCATTATAATCTATAATTTTTAAAATTATTTTTAATTAATTAAACAAAGCAAAGTATATTGAAATGCATAGAATTCAAAATATAAATAATTTCGAATTAAAAATAAAGTTAAAGTATGAGCAAATCATTTTTTTTTCATTTTCATTATTATAAAGCACAACGATAATTATTTTTTTACACACAGCGATAAAAGTGACGTTCATAGGAGAACTCATGAATTTTCATACAAAAGAAAATTCTACGTGACAGTGACAGATCTCGGTGAATGAAAAATAAATTTGAAAATAAAAAAAAACTTTAGAAATGAAGTAAAGTCATCAAGACTCAGGTTCTCCATAGTTTGCATTGCTCATCGTTGGACGAGACTCTATTCTTCGCTGGAAAGTGTATATTTCATTGTCAGTTCCATTCCACTCGTTACTGTCTTTCTCTCCACGCGTCTTTTTTTTCTTTCGCACCTTTGTCTCCACTTTCCTTCCTCCTTCTTTTCATTTTTTTTGTCCCGCTTATCCTCGCTTTTTCCATTCGCCCGGTTCACGAAGAGCCATAAAGGCCAGGGACAAATCCGTACGAAGTACAAAACGCCCGGACCAACGACGCAAATCAGTTGCATCTGCACTTGTTATCTGCGGAGGAAATACGTGAAAAAAATTGACATAAATAATAAAAGTAAAAGAAACGACAGAATATAAAAAATATGCAAAAAAAAACGAAAAATAGCAAAAGATCAATAAAAAAGAAACAATTTTAAAAAAAGCACGAATAAAAGAAAAAACAGGAAAAATAAATAAATTTCGAACAAAAAGAAAAATTGGAAAAAATGTACGAATAAAAGGATAAAAATGAGGAAAAGTAAATAAAATGTGAACAAAAGGATATTCAAGATACAGAGGAAACATGGGAAAAAAATGGAACAAAAAAAAACGAGAAAAAGGATACGAAAGGATATCCATGGAAAGCTGCCTGGCTGAGCAACTTGAACGGTCGTCGCGAGCCATAATAGACTGAACTGCAAATTTACAAAACGTTTAGTAAACGGTCCAGGGTTGCAAAGGCCCATTATTCGGACGAATCTGTTCATGTGGAACAACATTTTCAAGAGAGAAAAATTGATAGCCTGTTTATCGTATTCCTTCTCTAGTCTGACAGAAGATGAAAAATTTCTATTGCCAAAAGATTTCAATACTAGAAACTTGAACCTTCCAGATGCTTTTTTTCTGTTAACCCTCTAGAATATACATTAAAAATATTTTTTAAATATTTATGATAATTTTACGTTCAACCTACAAAAAGTTTATTTTTTCTTAACTCTTCAAAAAATATCTTTTTAGTATATTAATACATCGTAAATTACAAAAAAATGTTTCTTTTTTGCTTGCTCTCTACAAAAATATGTTGTTATTATAATTATATATCTTAAACTAGATAAATAAACTATGTTTAACTTTTGGAAACCTTAAAGTTGTAAATTACAATTTACAATTAATTGAAAATATAAATAACAATTTATAATTAATAAAAATTATGAATTACAGTTTCTAATTCTCTCTTCGTAAAGATTGTTTTATCTTTTTAATATATTTACATTTCCCGAAACACAAAAAAATATTTTCGGTTTTATTATATTTCTAAAAAATGTTTTTTTTCACAACTTTGGCATTTTTTTATATCAGGAGCGATACGTATCGAAAATCCATTTATGAATCATGTGCCAAATTTCAACGAGAGCGTGTATATTTCATACGACAAATTTGGGGATTGTCGATGTTGTGAAAATGGATTTGCTAGCGCGGGATCGAGGAGAGTGTCCATTCCGTGGGTCGGTATATATAGAGGGCTTTACCGGACACCGGAGTGCACACGGACAACCGATCACGCGCCGGCCATGCAATCCGCATACTTTTTGCCTCTCGTAGCACCAACGATCTACCTGCATGAGGTTCTCCACGTCGAACCTGCGTGGCAATTTACTCTGGAATTTTGTCCACGAACGTTCTTGCAATTTGTTGTTTTCTTTTTTGTTTTTAATTTACGGTAGTTATAGTTTTTGTTCCCTGCAATTTTGTAATTTTCTTCGGTAATGAGTTTATTGGATCTTTATTAAATTTGTTCAAACTGAAGGATAAAAACTTATAGATTTATTGTGTAAATTAAAATGATCAAAGTTTGTGAAGCGTGGAAACACTCTGTAACCTCAAAAAACGATTTTTTATTTTGTGATAAGGATTTTTGGGCGAGAAAATTTTGCAAAAAAAATTTTTGAAGGGCTGTTTCATATTATTGGGAATCTTGAGATATGTTTCGTATTTTTATATTAGAATATTAATTCGATATCCTTCGCCTTACATGAAGTTGTAAAAATAAATAAAAAAGTACGAAAAAAATGAAATAATTTAATATAAGAACAAAAGAAAATAAAAATGTACCCAAAAAATGAAATCATTTAATATAAATACAAAAGTAAATAAGAATGTACCCATAAAATGAAATCATTTAAAACAAGTACAAAAAACAAATAAAAATTAGCCAAAAAAAATAAAATGATACAATATCGAAAAAACAAGTTACAAATAAGTCTCGTCCGAAGTGGGACACCTCATATAATCCTAGAAGAGGATCACGATGAGATACGCAACGTTGGAGGTTGCATATGGATCGTGGAAAGTGCAACGTGCACAAATGCACGTTTACACATTTACATAAACTTGTTCGTTCGTGTACGTGCGTTTGACCACATGGATTCATGCTGTAAGTAGAAACGGCTGTGTGCCACGTTCTATTAGTGGAGTTTTCGATGTGAGTCCATCATTTCCGTGTTTCGAGTTCCGAGCATGCGAAGCCACATCTTGCACGGTAGCTAACTTACCGAGCACCGTGTGTGTGCTCATACTCAGGTATGGGTACCATCCTGTCGAATTGCCGGTGTCGTTTTATTCTTCAGATACGCGGCTCATCCATGGTCAACTTGACCAAAACTTGGAGGCCTACGACCTTCGGGAAATATCGGTTGATAAATTTGCAGCATCCATCGATACTAACATAATGAGAATTCATTTTATTATATATTGTTTTTTTGGTAATAATAATTATTTTATCATTTCAATTTATTTATTTTATTATTTAGTATATTTCATTAATTTTTTTCATTAATTACCATTAATTGATTCTGTTATTGCAATTTTTCTGTTATTATTTAGTACCTTGGAAAAAAATTGTTATTTGTTGTTATGCCTATAGACTGAAAAAGAAATCAATTTTGTCTTATAACTGTCCTAATAATAATTATATATATATATATATATATATCTATATATAATTATTTATGTATATATAGATATATTTATTGTTTTTTTACATTATATCATTGTTTATATGATAATAAGTTAATATGCCAACGAAATAACTTCAAAAATAATTATATATATATATATATATATATATATATATATAATAGATTTTTTGATTATCTGAAAATGTGTATCAAATTATTTGATTATAATTATTTTTATTAGTTAAATTAGTCAATGAAATCTAACTTGAAATTTGATATCCAAATAATTAAATTCAAATAATGCACTTTATTTAAAATGTAAATTATAATTTTAAGTAATAAATTTACATAAAAGTAAATAAATGATTATGTATTATACGAATAATCAATTATTGAATTATTTTATTTTATATATGTATATATGTATAGTCTTTGGCAATAGATTTTGCAGGCCAGCCTCAACTGCACTCTCGCTTTCGAATGGCAGAGTGCAACAGATATCGGGGGGACGCGCCCGTTGAAAATTCCGTTTAATCGTCGACGTTCCCACGTACCTACAACGTACTTAATCGGTGCATAATAGTGCGCGTGTGTATCGTTGCGTTGTTGGCATTACGGCTATTACCATTTTCCAGCGCACCACATCCTCGTACCACTTCATAAAATTTTCAAACGGCGTCCGTAAATATAGCAATTTACGTCCGTTCGCATGCTTCGAGTGAAGCTGGCTCTGATCGCTCGAAGGGAAAGGGAACTCCGATAATTAAAAAGTCAAGAAATCTGGAAAAACGGTGCACCGTTAAGGAGTTGTAAAAAATGAAAAATTAATACTAAGCTTTAAGGGAAAACCCACCGAGAAGGATATATTTTTGCAGTTATTACAAACTAATCATCTCTGGAAAAAAGTGCACTTTTAAGGGACTGTGCAAAATTAAATATTGTTACTAGACCTTAAAAGGAACACGCCAAGAAGATTAGATTTTTTGGTAATTGGAAACTAGAAATTTCCGGAAAAAATTTCACCCTGAAGGGGCTGAAAAAAATTAGAAATTCATGGGTACTCTTAAGAGGAATCGCACTAAGATACTACGAGAATTTTTGACAATTTTGAATTAATAAAACTACGAAAAAATTGGACCCTTAAGGATTCTCGAACAAAATGCTATTCAGATTTGCCCTTAAGGATGTCCCGAGGAAAAACTTGATTTTTTATAAACTCCAAAAAATTAAGAAGAAAGAGTTTTTCCATATACTTCAATTTTTTTTCATTATAAAGTAATATTACATAATTGTTTTAATTAATTAATAAGTTAATCATGTTTCAGTAAAATATTTTCTCTAGGATAATATATTATCCTAGATCACCAATATATGTTATATAATATTTTTCTGATATTATTATTATTTATATGTTATTATTTATTTATACATTATATATATATATATATATATATATAATGATCATTATAATCGTCATATATAAATATGTTCATTAATAATAAATAATACATTGAATTTTATATTATTTTTATTATCTTTCTTGTTATTATTTTATATACTCATTTATATGTGGCTATTACTTATATAATATGTGTAATAACTATATATGAATATATAGATATATATATCCATCTTTTTTTTTCGTTGATACTACCCCACCTTGCGTGATTGGCTGTGCCCTATCGTGAGGAGGTTTCGCAGGTGAGCGTGTCCATTCGTATACGTGCTCTACAAAGCTCGTTGAATAATAACTGCATTCCACATGGTTGAACGCGTAAGGTACACGTTGCAGTAAATCCAACAGATCTGTGTAAGTGTGTGTGTGTATATATATACATAAATGCAGCCTTGTGCAAAAGTTTTAGGGACCTATATTATATTCCATTTAAAAGAGTGGTGACTGTAATTAAGATCAAGAGGGAATCAACCAAATATAAGTTTAAACAACAAATAGTGATTATTGTTGGTCATTTTTTTTTATTATCCTCAATTTAAAAAAAAAAAAAAAACAAAAGTTCTGATTCGTAATTAACGTTTGAATAGTTTAGTTTCATTTTTAAATGTACAGTTTTTTACAAAAATGTATTCTGATATATGTTATCTTTATTATTTGTTGTTGTTGTTGTTTTAATAGAATTTTTGTATGGAAAATAAATCACACTTATCGAAGTTTGAGTAGAATAACCGTTTCTATGGGGTTTTATTTACGATATAAAGTTATTCAAAAGTTTAAATAATTTCGTTTGATTTTCGTATTGATTTTGATTTTTTACTTTTTTTATTTACGTTTCGATGCAACAAATTTGGTCTTACTAGATAGTCAACTATATCAGATCAGACCAAATTCGTGGCATAAAATTCAGAGTGTTGTTTTTTAGTAGTTTTATTCCGTAAATATATTTTTTTCGGCCAAAGTTCCGACGTCTTTTTTTTTTAATGGGAATATTCGAGCCTCATACGAAATAAATTGCTCCAATATCGTTTTAAATTCTCTTTTTGAGTAGAATTCAAGCAATATCCAAACGCTCTGTACAATATACTCCGAGACAACGTTTGTAGCTCGAATTCAACAGACAGAAACTTGTTCACGTCCTAATCGTGGGAAATCATGTCGACTAAAATTTCGTAAATGCGTGCTCTTTTATCCAACATAAAAAAGTGTCACTTTTTTTCCCTAGATTGAGTGACAAAAAAAACATTTATTATAAGTTGACTACTACTTTTATTTGGCCAGCTGAAAATGATCATTTATATTTAAAAAAATAAAAAATTTAGATAAAAATAAATGTATTATTTATTTTTAAAGAAATTTATTTAATATATTTCCCAACATTTAAATAAAAATAATCATTTGTGAATAAATTAAATATTTTTTTATTGATTAAATGATAAATTAATATTTAAATAAATTTATGAATAAATAATCAATCAATTGAAAAATGGGCACGAACCAAAGGACTTGCGTCACTTTTTCGGTGTGGGGTAATTTGGTTAATATATTATGGTAATTATGAAAATACTTTTTTTTTGCAACACAATAATAAATTTGTATGTGTATATACATGTATATATATATATGTATGTTTTTTCATTGCAGCACCGCAAGACGACCAATTATCATCATACAACCATGACGTTGTGCACAGCTGACGGCTTGTGCTGCCGGTAATTCGAAGCTTCGTGTAAGAGCAATTGACGTTTAATGTCGTCTCGGCCGAGGTCGTTCCCTGAGAAGGCGTCGAGAAAGGATTTCTTTCGTCACCGATCCTTTTGTTTAAAAAATAAAATATCAATAATAAATAAAATATCAACAACAAATGATTATATAGTCAATGATAATAAATCATTATACAGTTAGTCAAAATTAATATATAAACGAAACATAATTAATCATACGAATTTTCAAATTAATTTATTACAAAGGTTTTTTTCAAATTTTGCACAGTAGCATAAGTTCTGCCTAATCACAAGGAAATCTTTTTTGTTGCTTAATATATTTTTATAAATGTTTGTAACTATTTTTACAATATTTGTTTTTTAACATTCTACTGTTATTGGTTTATTATCTTTATATTTATATTTATATTTATATTTATATTTAATATATTTGAAGCCGATATATTTCATATTCCAATCGTGCGTCACGTACAAACCTCAAATTTATTTCGCTACCCGACGTCATGGGAACATCGATGATCCAATAACCGGGCAATCGCAGTTGTATGTATTTCCAGCTGCGTCTATGTACCTTAGTACGAATATATATCTGTATATATTGAGGCTGACAATGGTTTCAATCGAACGAGATCCCAATCGAAAAATGCACTATGTGAAGAATATCTTTGTGCTCTTTTGGCTCAGGTTTTTACATTTACACTAAAATAAATAACTATTTATTTATTTATTTATTTATTTTGTGATATATATATATATATATCACAGAGACATGACTAAATATCGAATATATATATATATATTCAATGATATTTGTAACCATCTGAACATTTTCGATTCGATAAACCCTCAAAATTATTTCAAAATCGAAAAAAAAACTTTCGACCTTCTTACCTAGAAGTATCGAAGCCTTCTTTGTCCGAAAACGAATTCACCACCCATCTCCTTAATATTCGCAATTTTCACGCCTTATTTAATTCTGTAATAATTCTAGGGGATAACTTAAAAATAAAAAATGAATTGAAATGATTCATATTAATTGACGTAAATTAAAGAACAATATTGTAGTGTTATAATTTATTGTATATGAAAAATAAAATTAAATAAACTAATCTTGATTTATTTCTTTGTTTTATACTGATTTTATCAAGCCCAAAGAATCGCGATGTTTTAGGAAAAAGTTAATTAATCAAATTGTCCATTCTGTTATTTATTTTCTCACTTTGAGGTGTTCATTTTTCTACAAGTCCGTTTTACCGATAGACCTACGTTTTCTTTCACGAAGGAATCCTCGATGTACGGGATGTTTGACTTTTGTCAATACTGCTGATGAATGAGAATTCGTAATGAATCGGTCCCAGGTTTTTCGTGTTCAGCTTTGAGTCTCATTTCAGTTCGATTTTTTCCAGCCTCCAATACTCGTGGGCAAGTTTCAGTGAAAATCTTTTGGTTTCGTTGAGAGAGGATCCTCGTAGTTGGCAAGAAAAATGCCTCCGGGCGTTTCAATCTTTCAAGTAATTTGCAACGTGCGCGCGGCAAACACGTAACGATGAGAGGTATCGATTTCTTCCCGGAAACGCGAGTAATCGCGCCTCTGAGTTCTGTTTTTGAAGCAACGTATCAAAATCTGGGTCGAGTTTTTATTTTTCCATTCTGCGCTTTTCTTTGTTGTTACTATTGTACAGTTGTCAGTTTTTGTTTTTCAAAATTTATCGATATTTTAATTTTTTAATTTTCTTTATTTTATAATTTTTATCAACATTTCAATTTTTCATTCATTAATATTGACCAGTACCTGGATTTCTGGCTATTTTATAATTATTTATTAATGCTGACCTTTTGTTTTTTCTATATTGATCAATATATTCATTTGTTATTTTTCTATATTTATTAATATACCAATTTTTCATTTTTTGATACATAAGAATATTTTTATTATTCGATATTTCAATATTTACAAATATTTTTTATTTAAGTATAGACAAACAACAAAGTTTCCATTTTACAAAATAAGATTCTACCTAAAATGGGAAAAAAAGCATTTCCACTGAATGCTGATCGAAAATTTCAAAAATTCCGAAAAAAACAAATTCGATTTATAATAATATTAAATTAGAAACAATATCTACTCCAAGCTACCGACAAGGCAGAAAACTTTTATTTTTTTTCAACAATTTTAAATAAACATTGAAATTATTATTATCGAATAAACTACCAAAACCACAAAGGATGCTGAAAAAATAAAAGTATTTTCAGTGTACCAAAGAAATTCTCGTACTAGTCATAATAAATTTTGTCATAAATTTCAAAAACTACAGAACTTTACTGCCGCCAAATTCACTACCCCCTTAATTAAAAAAAAAGCGTTTGCTTCAAGTTGGAGGAAGTAAAAAAAATTCGTTTCGTCGTAACGTCTGAGAAATTTTTTTTTTTCGCGAAAACTTTGAAGTCGAGATTATCGCAACTTGAAACTTGGAGCACATTCGAGTTTGAGAAAGGAGCCGGCGCCCTTTAACATTTATCGGTGGGATACCCTTCCCGGGCGAATCGAATTTTATGAAACCATTATTGTCGACCTCGTAATCGCATCGAACGAGGTGCAGTATATTCACATCTATTTATAAGGTTATATATGTATATGCGATTCCTGCAGAGGCGTCGAAGAGAAAGAGAGAGAGAGATAGATGATAGATTTTATTATGCCTTAGTAAAAAACTTTCGGCCAATTTAAGATAAAACAAGCATTTTTCGAAAATAGAGATATCAAATTAAACAAAATAATACCTAAAAAAAAATATTTAAAAAAACACACATAAAACGCAATTTTAACCAACAATAACAAAATAAATGCAATATAACCTAAAATAAAAAATACAAAAATATTTAAAAAATAGTCAATCTTGGCACAAAAGTTTACCGAAAATGAACTGCTCATTTATAATTTAAACATAAACTACATACTAAAAAACTAAAAAATAAACTAAAATCTTAAAACTAAAAAAGAGAAAGAGTGAGATGATAATGATAAATGATAAATTTGATTATGCCCTAGTGTTGACTTTCGGGCAACACTAACAATAACAAGATAACAATAACAACTTAAGAAAACTTAAACATAAAATAGCATAATAATAAATAAAAAATTATAAAGATACGAAAATATATAAAATATAAAAAAACATAAAAATATGAAAATGCTAAATCAATATAATTATCAAAAAGATAATGATAAATACTAATAATAATATTGATATTATTAACAATTATCGATATTATTGTTAGTATAATATTGTTAATATTATCAATATTATTCATAATACTATTGATAATATTAACAATATTATCAATATTATTAATAGTAATAATTTAAACAATAATTTGATAATAATCATTATAATAATAATACCTCAAATGTAAATAATAAATTGTGAGAAACTAGGACCAAGAGCCAACTCAACTAAACCCAAGCAAGAAGAGAGAGAGAAAGGGAGGAGAGTTCGACTGAAGCATTGAAGCTGCGAGAATTGTCTGTAAAGTGCAGCTAGTGCAGGGGAGTTAAGGAGTGCCACAAGTTTGTTGAGAAAGTCCGGGGCAGACCGCTTCAAGACCACAGCTGAAATGGATTCTGGTTCGATTTTAACCCCTCGAAGAGTCACCGAAGATATCGGGCATCCCTCCCTTCCATCCTCTTTCGAATTCGCCCTTGCTCTCAGCCTGTAATTCCAGCCCGGTTGACCTCTGGACAATGTCTCTTTCACGTCTCCAGCCATACATGAATTTATCCGTAAGGGTAGCTGCGTTAAGATGACGAAAAGTATGCACCGTATAACTTCGATCCATTTCTCTCATTGTTGGATTTTTCAGAATGGCGATGTCTTCTCAAAGAAACGGAATTCAAACTTGGAATTTCGATAGTTTTCGACGAGCGTGTTCTTATTGAAGATATGGAGGAATGTGTGTCTTTCCGGGTATGTTTTCATGGGAAGAAATGTAGGAATAAATATCTTCCTCGTGTTGTCTTTAGGCGAAGGCATGTAGAAATAAATATCTTCATCGTGTTGTCTTCAGACAAAGGCATGTAGGAAAAAATATCTTCCTTACGATGCCTTCAGTATATCTAGAAATATTTATAATTGAAGATATGTAAGAATAAATGGCTTCCTTGTGATGTCTACGAGATATGTAGGAATATAGATTCATCTTTATGTGAAGGGATATAAGAACACGTATTATCCTATAAAGACGTAAGAGTAATTTCCTCAGCAATCTTCGTAAATTTCTTCCTATGAAGACGAGTCATCAAATGTACTATACGTGTCTTCACAATACTACGTGTTTCCATAAATCTTGATGTTACAATGAAACGATTATCTTCAACCTTCCAGTAACTTCCATACCAGTATATTTCCAACGAATCCAACTACATTTGGTACCTTTGAAGCAAGTCTCAATGGGTCTGCGATTCGAAGCCACGAAGCTCCCTACTGACCACAATTGACAATTCGATGTGCCACCTACAATCAGCTCAAAGATGATCAAAGAACGAGACGGGTGTTCAGATCGACCTGAAATGGTACGTCTTGGAGGACTCCAGAAATCGACCGAGGGATGAACTTTATCCGATAAGTCCTTGCTGCACTTGGCAAAGGATTAAGGTAGCTTTTTTCCTGTTGGTGAAGAAGCGAATCGTGGTGGTGAGAAGATATTGAAGTCTCTGGATTCTTTTCCATTGGGTATGAAGCAAAAGGGAATAAATGCGCTATATGCGATTGGCTTTCTTCGAAGATCCATTTTTCGGAATAGTGGATCGAGCGAAGCGTCAGACACTCGAGACGGGCTGAAGGATCCTCGGCATATTCGATGAGTGTGCACCGAATACGATGAGCTCAAGTCAAGAGAGCTCTTGTAACTTTTCGGAATGGTTCTTTCCACTTATCCACCAACCGCAGATATCTATACACCGTAATATCCTTGTCCACGATAAATAAGAAACCTCAACTAACGTTTCCTAATGTGACTCAAGTTGGGTCAATATCGGGTACCTTCCAATGAGCAATCTTGACAACTCTTGATGGAATTACCATTTCTTAAAGCACTTCGATTCCTTGGCACCTCGATAGGGTTTGCAGATGTCATCAAAGAAGAATTGCCGTCAAGCAATTCTTTTTTGCATCAGTATTGATCAAACGCTTCTTCTGATGGCTTCGACTGCTTGGAAACTTGATGACGTGCGCTGATGTTACAAAAAAAAAAAATTTCTATCGTGTTAATCTCGCTGGTATCAGGATTCATCGATGGACAAAATTGATAAGCAACTGGGATGTTTTCTAGGAATCTAGCTGCTCGGTTCACTGGCTCCACATCGGGGATTGCAGCCTCGGGTTACTTCAATTATGGAATTGGTAGTTCCAATTCCGTCGTTGTTCGGACATCTAACAATAGCAGCTATCTACAGAATGCGAGATCTCTACAATCACAATTAGAGAAATTAATTGGTACTTGTTGGAATTGAGGTGTATGAAGTGCTTTACTTTTTGGAAAAAGTCTCTTTACCTTTTGGGACATTTATGTTTGTTTGAAAATAAACCTTCAACTGAATTCATTCAAATTCTACACTCAATCAACTATACATTTCAACTCCGATAACTCTAAATATCAATTCAAAATTTCTACTCCAATTCCAATGATCAAATCCAAATTCGAAATCCACCGACTCCATATTCGTTCCAAATTTTAACCCCAAAAATCAATTCCGAGTTGTAATTCTTCCAAATATCTGCAACTCGTTCACGTCATGACCCTCTACGAGTCGCTGCTAATAACATTGTCGATCACCTCCGAAAAATGCCCACCTTCTTCCATCATGCATTTGAACCCGACCTCAAATAGTATTTTTCTTATCTCACTCGAACAACATCCACAAAGAAAATGTAAAAATGCAGCAGTCTTCTGGATGGTGTAATTTGTGTTGTCGCAATGACTTGTCGATCGCTAGGTGGTGCCCCTTAAAACGGATGACATATTTCCATCTGGAATAATTGCCTTTATCTTCTACTTCTTCTCGGAGGAATTGGTTGAGCCCTGGCTCTTTAGGCCAATATGGGCATCGATTGGAAGATGCTACTGTAAATGGAGGAATAATTTTTCTTATCAAGACCTTTCAGTACTGATAAAACGTACGAAAGAGAAAAAAAGGAAATCGGGAGTGAGTAAGAAAGCAAATAAATGCCATCGGTTCTGTCGACGACATCAACGCGTCGATTTTATACCATTAAGGGGTTACGCTGGTGTGAAAAAAACCAACATTTTTATGTAACTTTTTTGTGATCATGATTTTCACTCATTGAAATTTGATAAAGTGTTTCAGTGTTATAATACTTTGTGTCGTTTGTTTTTTTTAATAACATTTCATTTTCGTTTGTTTGGGTTGTTTGCTGTGTTTTGTTTTAACAGGGAAGTCCATTAACATGAATGATTAGTTGTCAAAGACCCAATAATTAATCATTAGATTACTAGACCCCTCAAATATTATTACGAATACTTAGTAAATAATATAAATAATTAAGATTATTTAAAAAATTAAATAAACTAATAAAAATCCTGTAATAAAAGATAAGTAAAGAAATAAATTGTTTGTTTAGTTTTTTTAAAGATCAATGCTATATAAACCCCTCGATTTCTCAAACTAGTCAAACCCCCTTAAAATCAAGTTTACTTTGGTGCATCGATTTCACAAAGCGTTTTTCTCGTACCGAATGCATCGATAACAATACGACACCCAGAGTGTTGTCGTTTGCTGATGAAAAAATCGTTGGATCGCGAAATATCAATAATTGTATCGTGATAAGGCGAGCATGTAGTCGACATTTGGTATTCGCGCTTGATCGGTTTCGAACACACGAGAGACAAAAGGAAACCGTTAGCGAAAAAAGAGAAACAAAAAACGTGTAAAAATGAAAAAAAAGTAAAGAAATTGCACGCCGGGGGAACCGGAGTGCCACGACCTTTATCATTTCATCTGTGAGTTCTGCATCGTTGCCAGGGTATATTGCATGTCCCATGCAGAGAGTTATCGATAGACACACAAATTCACACACACAGAAAAATACATAGAAATTTACACACAAGCGCGGTACGGATACGAGAAGGAAAAAAGGAGCAACGAGTTGGTCTCGTTCGTTTCGAATTACGCAATAACCACGCCTAATGGCGTAGAGCTCGTAGCACCACCGTTACATCGTGAGCCGGCTTAAACTCTCGTTGATGGTTTTCTCAGTGCTCTCCTTCTCGCACGTTTTCTACGCTCAGGGATAGACCACGGTATATGCCACACGGGCAAACCGACTTCTCGGCCATTTCCACCGTTACGCCGTAACCCGTTGACTTTATTGCTGTATTATTACGTGGACGCGGATAGTGCAAAGATTTTCCACCGTCAATCATACCTAATGCATAGTCACGAAAGAATTGCCGAGGAGGACGGGATCTGCGCGACGAGATCCGATCCTCAATTTAAAAAGCGTGTGTCTTTCCTAGAGAACACGAAAAACAAAAAGTATGGAACGTGGAATATCGACGAATTTACAAGTGACTGAGGTGACTTTCGAAACAGCTGGACAACGAGGAATACTTTTCTTTTTATCGTAAACGTTCGTCGGTTTGACAGGTTTGATTCTTTGTTTGGTGAATTAAAATTGAAAAATTTTGATAACATTATTTTTGTGGAATTATCTAAATGGTTATCTCGATGATTATCTGGATGGAATTGTATAGATTTAGCCAGATTGGATCTTCCGAACGAAATCATCTAAATGACTATAATGTTTTCATCCGGGCAGAATTATCTAGATGACTTTATCTAGATGGAATCATCTAAATTACTTCAATTGAAGTTAATTATATGGATCAATTGAATTGGATCATGTTGATAACTTTCTTATCTGGATGGAGTTATGTAAATCGACTGAATTGGGTCATCTAGATGATTGTATCTGGATAGCATCACCGATATAACTTTATCGAAAGTGAATAGCCGGGTTTTATAAATGTCACCAACTGGATTGGAACATCTAGATTGGATAATCTTCTTCTGAATTGAATCATCTAGATGATTTCATCCGGATAGGATCATCTAGATGTGTGTGTCATTGAACAGCACTATCTGAGAATCCAGCGAGTACTCTTCAATATTGGTTTTACTTTTCACCCCGTCGAGCCTCGCGTCCTTTCTTACTTTTTTCGCTACCCTTCGTCAACCTCATTTTTAGCATCAGATCAATGAACACGACGGAGGGAAAGACCGAGGGAAAAGATCGAAAATCCCTTTCTGGCACAGAAAATGTTTTTATTGGGTCAAGGTTCACGATCAGTGCAACACATCGTCTTCCATCCTTTCATCTATCTTTTCATATTCCCTGAAGAGCTCCGACTGGATTTCCTCATGAAAAAAGTTATCTGTTCTTGATGGCCCAGAATTTGTTTGGATTAGTCATTCCGACTACCAAAATGGATAGGAAGAGTGGCATCATTAGCGATCTGTTTTGGTCAATCATACGCACAGGAAAGACTGCCATTGCGGATGAATTGAGCCATTCGAACTGGAATTCACCCCATAAATTGATCCCCTCGTCCTAAGAATCTCCGGTCTCTTTTCTCCTCCGGTTTTACGACTCATCCGGAAAAGAGCCGAGTAAGTTACTTGGTCGCTACTTTAACGGAGCAAAAAAGACAGAAATCTTCCCATTGGCTGTTCAGGCATCACAGAATGTAAGTCAAAGTACTTCAACAATGCCTATCTCCAACTGGAGTGTGTTGGACCGAAAATCAAAATTTGTTGTGACCTTTTTTGTAAAGCAGTGGTTATAAAAAAGAAAACAAAAAAATTATCTTTCCTAATGTATTCTTGATTACAGAATTAATTCATTAATTGGAGGATGAATTAATTAATGTATTTAATTTTAGTTAGTCAAATAATGTATTCAGCTTTAGTAATAATATTTAAGGGGTCTAACAATCTAGCAATGAATTATGTGTCTTTGCCAATTAACCATTCGCGTTGATGTACCCTCTTCTGCAAAAAAACGAAGGTTGATGAGTTGTAAAATATAGTCAAATACCAATAATGATTAAAATTATTTTAAAAAAGCAATAAAACATTAAAAAGTAAATACAGTAAAAACATTAACAATTTAAAATATACAAAAATCTATAAACTCGGAGACCCCTGTGTAATTGCATGGTTGTCCACTATTCAACAGATTCCGACCTATGTGTTTGTAAAAAGCCTCATAAAAAAAATTCACTCCGCAACAACCCGGAAAGTCGGTAATCTTTCTGTCCTCCCTAGTACATTCTTGCACGCACCGCTGGAAATCGTTTTCTCCTGGACTAACAGCCTACTCGAATTTCCAATAATTGATAATATTGGGGCTACGCATATGTGTTTCCTACTCATCATATGCGATTTTCCGTCCAGCATCTCTGTAGTCGGAAGCCAGGGAGGGATGTAGAATATGTGGAAGGGTATTTGTGAGACCGGGTTTACTGAAATCCTCAACATTTTTTTTACTGGCTTTACTCGTACCGATGTATTCGCTTTGTTCTCCAGTTGGATCTGGCAGATCAGGGATGGCTTTTAGGCTGATGAAATCGTAAAATGATGATGCCTGTTGTTAGCCTCGCAAACTAATCACTCAACGGCTAATCGAATGGAGGCATAAAAATCGGGAATTACTTTCTGGCTAATGAAGTAATTTTATAACTGGTACAGTATTATTCGATGTGTCTCCATTCAGATTATCCGGTATAAACGATTCATTCTATTGATTACTAAAGAGAATTTCACCTTGCAGGTTTGCTTGAATTTATTTGGGTTTGTTTAGGCCACTTCCTACTTAGAATTTTTTTACGTGGTTCAGAAATATTCAAAGTATCCTTATCGAAAAAATCCATTATTTTTTCCTTTGATCGATCAACGGAATGAATCTTTTAGATCTTGCTACAAAAAATGTATTACATGTTTGCTTGGATTTATTTGGGTTTGTTTAGGTAACTTTCGACACAGCGGTTTTTGTAAGTACTTCAGGGGTAGTCAAAGTATCCATACCTAAAAGATCCAGTCTGTTCATCAATGATTGATCGACAAAATGCATCTTCCGGATCAAGCTGCATAAGCACATCCGTACTGGAAGTTTGCTTGAATTTGTGTGAGTTTGTTTGGGTCACATCCAACCTCAAATTTTTTTCGACCAGTTCAGAAACGTTCAAATTGTCTTTATCCAGAAAATCAATTCTATTTATCGCATGCTACACACTCTATCCTTCCCAGTAATTCTAATAATCACATAAATGATGTTCAAAGTATTTAAATCATACAGATCATTGAAAATTTAACGCGATATCAGATTACAAATTTGTTTGGGTTTCTTTGGAACTATTCAATTCCTAAAACCAATTCATTAAACTTTTAAATGTCCCTATATTATCCAAGCTCTCCTCATCTTTCAGTATTTACAGACCAGAAAATCCACAAACAAGCTAGGACCTTTCAAGTAGTTAGTATAATCGATGTATCAATCTTCATTATGCGCGCAAATCCTGATGATATTGATACATCACTCCCAACGTAGATTAGAATCATCTAGAACTTCCAGTGTCCATTCTGTTGCCAGCTTAAAAAATGTATATCAATGGGCGCGTAATTACGAGTTGTTTTCGTAAATGTGATACGAGAAGGAAATCAGGGTAGCAGTGAGCAGGGGATAAAGGTACTATTGCGGATGAAATCGGAGCCGGACTTATAATGCGATCTCGCGCATTGGCCGCAAGGTTTGCAGAAACAGGAGCAGTGTTGGTGCACGTCTGGATGTTGCAACGTCCTGTCAGCGATCTGCCTCGTGTGGTTACGCTGGCGGTCTTATAAGCCCATACTGATATTCATATATATGTATATTTCTAGTTATTTCTCTGATCAGTCTTGTGGTAATTTTGTTGTCATTATTACCTTCCCAGATTGTCATTGTTATTAACAAATATTGTATAAAAATAAAAATAAAAATAACAGCAAACAAATAGAAGTATATGTTTCTATTTGATTGACAAATATATATATATATATATATATATATATATATATATATA
>JAPYZI010002099.1:0-26080 GCA_030523105.1 Ophioninae sp. A BG-2022a | reverse complement strand
AAATTCACACATGCTGAGTTATCGTAGCTCAGCTTGCTCAGCACGAAGCTCAGCGTGGAATATCTCGGTCATTTATACACGTAAAAAAATTTCAAAAAGTGGGTTTTCCTCGAAATTACAAGGGCTTTTATTTCGGCTATAAAAAAAATTGGCGCTCCAGGCAATCCCGTGAATTTATTAACACGAACGCCTCGATGAACAAACGCATATGCGACGGTCCGAATAACAGCAATTTTCCCGGACGGTAAACGGGCCGTTCCGAAGCTCTCGAGCCTGCGGTGTTGCAACAAGTTGCATTCGAAATCCATCCCTCGCAGTACCCGCTATCATCGCTTCTGCGTTAAATAAGCAAACCCCCCCCCCCCCCCGTCCTCGCGTTTCCCACCACGATCGTGACGCACCGTGAAATAATCGAGGGAAAAGTGTCGACCCTGATATCGTCCACGTGTGACTACCCGTTTACGCCCACGCGTCCAAAATACCTTTTCAACAATTTCACGATCTCAGCACTTCCGTTTTATCCGTTTTCGACGGATGTAACGATAGGAGGTGAGGGGGGGTTTGACAACTCGTAGGAGTTTTCGTGATTTCTTCTTGAAAAGAGAGAACAAAAATTGACGCGGTTAATGTCGAAGACACTTTTTCAACTCGGAGGAACAAAAAATGACAAATCCAAACGAGAAAAATAAGGAAAAATCCAAACGAACCCAAATAAACAAATGAAAATGAGGAAAAAATCAAATAAACAAATATAAATGACAAGAACCCAAACAAATCCAAATGAACAAATAAAAATTACGAAAAACTCAAACAAACCAAAATAAAAAAAAAAAAAAAAAAAAAAAAAAAAAAAACAAAAAAAACAAAAAAAAAAAAAAACAAAAAAAAAAAAAAAAAAAAAAAAAAAAACAAAAAAAAAAAAAAAAAAAAAAAAAAAAAAAATACTTTTTGACCTACTGGCTAAATAACTTTAGGTATTTGAACCCCCGACCTAAAAGTATTCAACTACGCATGTACGTATAAATCCCTAATCCACGATAATGTCTGGGATCAAGCTGCTCGAAAGACTAGCGCGAATTTGGCGGGGCGAGGGGAGGGGGAATGGTGGCGTTAAGTCGTTTGCCTAAGTCGTTTCCAGGATGTCTGCTCGGAACGATAACCGGAAGATGGGGAGAGAGAAACCGTGCGTGAGAGTCCCGCTGCAATGTCAGGGACAAATTTGAACCGTTTGATGGCAAAATGAGTTCCAACCGGAAATCCTCGGTAGACAAGAGTTCTATGAAAGCTGCGTCATTACCATCGCAGGATTACTTTCAGGAATGAAATTTCTTTTACGGAAATTTATTTCCGTACTGAATTCATGATCTCTTGATATCCGGTAAAGCACTCTATTTCAAAAAATGAAATTCTGTAATTTTAAATTCAAACCAAAACTTGACAGAACGCAGATAGAAATAGTAAGATTATTTGATTTATTGTTTTTCCGATAATTACGGGTTGAGGACTCCAGAATTACGGCGATATATTTAAAATTCTCTTTTAAATTACATTAATGTTAATGCTGAGAAATTTACATGAAAGAAAGTGTATATATTTTTGTCAAACAACAAGCAACAAACATATTTAAAGATCCAAATTTCCATGTGTATTTTTCTTTCCATAAAAAAAAACTCATAATTTTCTAGCTTGTTAATGATCTTCCTGTCTTAATTTATACACACGCTAATTATCAGCGTTATCATTATCTTGTTTCTTCATTCGGCTGACAGCTACGAAAAAAGAAAGGAGGCAATGTGAATAAACCTGTATGAGTTTACCGATCGAACGACGAAACGTTTTTCGATGGCTCGGAGTGGCGAGCTCGTAGCTTTCGACAGGGAAATAAAGAGGGAAGATAAAGGAAGAGGAGAAACGCGAAAGGGAGGGCTATTGAGGGAAGGGCAGCCGCCATAAGGTACGAGCGCGCGAAGTGCCGCAGAATTACTAATCGCATTCCCTCAGCCTCCCCTCTCGGACCCCTTGCCCGCCGCTGCCAGGAGCACAATTTACATTTAATCAAAGGGAAAGGGACCATTGACCACCATACCCGCTACGCGTTTTCACCGTGCTATTTGCTTGCCATTGAAATCACGACTGTGGCGCGCGAGACCGAACGAAGCTTCGTCGTTTCGCGTCTTCGTGTCTTGAATTCGTAAAGTGGATACGCGCACCGGACCGATCGCTGTGTGAGGCGACGCGGCCCGGGAAAGTGCCATCGGCACGCCAAAATAGGGATAGGAGAGCTTTCTGATTTTGTACTGGACCATTTCGGCGAAACGGAGCGAGGATTTGATCGTTGATCTTCCTCCGCATAATTTTCGTCATAATTTACGCTATGTATATAAAGGTGGTTGAAAAAGACGTATTTTTTCGGAGTCTAAACAGGAAACATTGAAAAAAAAAAGAAAATCACGACGAGGAGCTTTTAAATCTAAAAATTAAAAAGTTATATTTTACCGAGTGTCCCGTTTCATTTTTAATCACTCAGGGTTGAAGCAGTGATGAAACATCTGGTGAAATATTAGTTCTCAACATTAATATTTTCAGGCCCCTTCTGATTTCCGATTTTCATGATAACGTGGAGATTAACCTAATTTCAATGTTATAATTCGTCAACGATTAAACGTAGAATCCAGAAGATATTCATGTCAGATATTTTGAAAATTCTATTCAATCAAAAATTATTCAAAATCAGTATTAAATTGATAGATAATATCAAGATTGTTCCACGAAACTATCTAATCACGAAGTGTAAAGAGGCTCATTTTCCAGATCGTTTTATTTTTCTCATATTCATATTATTACATAATTTAAACGTGATGTAATCGCAAACGTTATTTTGCGATTAACAAACGATCCAACCCATCAATCAATTAATGAGTCGTTCAGTCAATGAATCAATCAATCAAGAGAACGTCAATCGATCCATCAGCAAAAAATAAATAAAGTGATAATTCGAGGAACTAATCAGCGAATCAATCGATCGACCGGATTGACTGATCGATCAATCAATTAATCAATAAATAAATCAACTAATGAGTCAATGAATTAAGCAACAATCAATGAAACGATCAATTAATCAAAAAATAAATAAACGAATGACTCAATTAATCAAATAAAAATCAATGAAACGATCAATCGATCGATCAATCCATCACGCGTTTACTCTGGAAAGGTGTAAAATACCCCGTACACCAATCCGCGTAGCACAACGCTTGTTCTCCTTCGCTCCGAGATGTACGAATGCTTTCGCGAAGAACGTCGGTACCAGGTCCCTAAGGCGATCCCAGCAGGGTATAAATCTGTGCGATAAAATAGCGCGCGGGCCATTAACTAATCCTTTCGAGGTAAAACAGAGACCCGAGGTGAAACTTGCCAAGGGCTTTGCACGCCGTCGAGAATAAGGGGTTGAAGGAAGTTTACAGAGAGAGAGAGAGAGCGAGTGTGTATGTGTGAGAAGGAAAGCGAGAAAGGAATAGATATCCGCGAGTCAGAGCGAGAAAGATCGAAAGAGGAGGGAGCAAGAGATTTCGAAGGGTGGTTGCAATTGATTGGCACGACGCTGCCGTCAACGCCAACTCCGTACGCGCTCTCTCGCCCGCCCCCTCTTCTCCCTCCCTCTTTCTCATGCCCCCTCACCGTTGATTAGAATGGCGTAACACGAAATCCCTCTCTAACCGGCTAATGGCCCGCCACAACCCGTGTTTACCGTGATCTTGCACATCGCTGTATATGCCACTCGCGATTTGTCATCTGCAATGCCAATGAATTCTCCATTCTCTCGTTTTCTCTCTCTCTCTCTCTCTCGCTCGTCCTCGTTCTTTCCTCCTTCCTCTCGTGCCTCTTTCCAAAGCTATTGCCACGACGAATGCATTGTACTACCCAAACGCGGATAGGCAATGGATAATAAATTCCTCCAGAAAAAACTATCAGGTACTTCATGAAACTTCATCCAGCTAACGTTCGTTTCGCTTCATCGATTTGATTGATCTCCGTGTTGGGGCTTGAGACTTTCCGCCGTCAGACTTTTACGAGGTAAACTCGAATGTACAGGTTTGTGGAATGTTCCTCGTGGGCCACTTGAGGAAATAGACCTTTAGTGATTTAGCGAGCACAGAGTCAATTTTTACAATTTTCTGGAGTAAATAACGAATGAAAATTGGGATGGAAATCCTAACGAAAGACTCGCTTGTTTTGGACGATAGCTGGAATCGATCAGCTTTGAGTTCGGTTCTTCTTGCACTTATTCTACTTTCGTTGTGCCTTTAGCCAATGAGAATTTATGCGGTTGAAGTTCGTATCCCTGGAACTCAACGAAATCATTCAATTCTCATCTTTGCTATTAATCAAAACTACAGACAACAACTGTTTTGTAAATGGCTAAACAGGATTCCAAACAAAAAAGCTTGCACAATTTTCGTACAAGCCAGTTAGAATAAAGAATCATCTTCTTTGGGTCCTAATGAAAGCGAGCGAAAATCAAGGATTACATGAATTTTTGTTCATCGAGGCCTATTTTCCACTTGATTGGATTTTCGCTAAGTTCGCCCGGCCTGACATTCCACGCAATAAAAAGTAGTTTCTTCTGTCGAAAAGCTCTAATTAGACGCTGCTGATTATGTTCGAAACAGAAGTTAATTGATAAATTGACAATTGGACGAATGTCCGCGACCAACAATCGAATTCGATTCAGGCTAGCGCCGCCTGCCATAAATTCTACCGAGTGAGAAATATTTTCGCGGCGATCACGCTTTTCCGCGTTTGGCTTTTTCATTTTATTTATATATCGACGAATCGATTTGGCAAATGGAGATGGCTAAAGGGGGAGGGCAAAAGCGAGCGAAGAAAGAGGCAGAGAGAGAAAGAGACAGAAAGCAGGAATCGCGTCGACGTCGTTACGCTTAACGGGCGCGAGTGTTGCGAAGTAGGCTATAGGCCAGAGAGACCACGATGGCACGAGGGTGCGGGTGAAAGCACATCGGTGGGTTTAGGGGCTTACCTCTGGGAATATCGAATCAATAGCGATTCCGCCGTACGTTTCGAATAATTCAAACCCTGAATGTTGAATGAATTCGGTTTCCGTTCGATTTTCTGCTCTTTCTCTTCCTCGCTCTCTCTCTCTCTCTTTCTCTCTCTTCCAGCTCTTCCAGACTATCACCCCCTCTCCAATGTGCCTACGAATACATACGAGAACTTTCACGCTCATCCAGTATTTACCGTTCCGAATTCGTAAATGAGTGGGCCCTGAAAGGTGAGGGAGCTAAAGAGCCTCGCCTGGACATTCGCGGCAGGTGCGGTGATATCCGACGCACGTATACAAGGCGATTCAAAATACACTCGAGCGAATCACGTCTGCATCGATTTTATTTAGAATTTTTTATTTACATGTCACATCATGAATGACGTATGGATGACTGGTGTATATAGAATTGTATTTAAATACGACACCGAAAATTTGGTTCGTACTGAGAACAATTATGTCTGATCTTTCATTCCGAATAATCGTTTTAATTTAATGGATCATGATTTCGTTAAATCGATGTAATAATTTTGATACGTCTGTTATATTTATACTAATGGAGTATTGTATCAAGAATTATTTTATAATTAATTATATATTTCATTTATTAATCTATTATATGTTTGTTGTATAAAGATACCTTCATATAACAAACGTGTAATAGATGAATAAATAAATTATATAAGTAATTATAAAATAATGTACAACAGGTAATGTTGACTATTAGTATTCCAAGAAATTTTGAGGAGTGTTTGAAAATCACTCTTATAATGTCTTCAGAAATGTAAATTGATATTTACTTAAATATATTGATATTTAAAGAAGAGTAGTTTCAAATAAATTTCGTATAGTTTGTTGAGTTCAAAAATGATCTTTATTTTGTGCATCGAATAAGCAAAAAACGAGTGAGCACCACCAGGAGATATTTCAACGCATTGATGAACGATCACGCTTAACCAGCGATGAAATAAATCGAAATTGTATGAAGTGAAATGAACCGATCGATGTATCAAAATACACGTATTTATTGCCATTTATTTGTCTGTATAAAATCAATAAAACATTGGGTATAAAATCGTATAAAATGTAGGTATCAATATGAAGACAATGCAAACAAATCCAGTAATCATTTTTACCTCGTCGAATGTATAATCAATCTCGTACACACACGGATATCGCATCAAACAGAAATTATGGATATTTATTGGAACGTTTCAAACGAGACCGAATTTATCGAAACTTATTGGATATATTTCGGAGATTTGTATTTTAATCATTGGTCCAATATTTTCATAACTATTCAGGCTTAAATTTATAGAATAATCAGCTTGATTTGCCCTGAGATAGCCCTCATATCCGGTTGATGATTAATTTATTTATTCGCACATGATCTTCAATAATATCGAGCTCGAGAATTGGCGGGGATGCAACTTCATCAGGGCAGGAAAACCACTGGCAAGACCGCCATATTTCGCCTATTAGTGGAGTTTGCTCTACCACGCTTCACCAAGCCGAAACAATGCTCCAAAATATTTAATCAGCCGGATACAGAAATTATTAATCATCAGACGAAACGGTACCGCTGTACGAGTACCTATTATCTTTATACAGGGCGGTCGACAATTTATTGTATTTCTTGGAAAGATCGTTCCAGATGTTATTTTCATCGAATCGAGCCCTGTCAAAATTGAATAATTGTTGCGCTGCGTTGATCCACAGTTTTTTTCAAAATTTTCCGATTTATCTCCAAAAACGAATTATGGTTGAACAAAATATCCAATCTGAATACTAGCTTGATGCTTTTTTAAAAGCTGCCAAATAAATGAAATTTGCAATAAACGTGCCCGGAATTTCCACAATCCCAGAAACAAATCTGCCAATAATCAGCCATTGTAAATCTTTTATTTCTGGATTATGCGAATTTCGAGCATCCATTTCGTTTGACGTAACAATTAATTCGTCGACTTTCAAAAAAGCATCAATCGAATATGGAGCGTGGGTTATTATTATTTTTTTTTAATAATGAATTTTGAGAACAAATTTGAAAGTATTGAGAAAAAAATCGTAGTTACTATTATTAAAAAATGTCTCTATTCTGATTCCTAGTCGATAAAGCTTAACTCGTTTCAAATGACGTTTAGAATTATCCATTTGAAAGAATACGTCGAATTATCGGTCACCCTGTATACACATGGAAAGACTGATGCCAGCAAACCACATGGATATGCCATAGGAAGAGAGCTACGAAACCGCGTGTAACCAGAGACTCGTAAAGTTGCTCCTCGAATCCTCGTAATGCATGCTACATTATTCGCGTGTATGCATTGTCGAACGTAGCCTGTAGAGTGAGAACGATGAATTTTCGGCAAAAGGATCACGATGCTTATTTTTGGTATTGCGGTGGGTTCCTATGGGGCCGAAGTGAGCTTATATCGATTCACCGTTATTAGGATTATTCAAGGGGATATTCTACCGTAAAAACTTAAAAAATTCGTTCGTCGGCTTAACCATTCGTAAAATCGAGAATTTTGATAATTTCTTAAATTGCGTTGTCACAACACCTCATACGGAATAGTACAACTGTGCATACAAAAGAAAAAGGCGAAGAGATATTTCAATAATCTTATGCATACCAGATAGATTTGATCAAGTATCCCTGATTTTTGAATCGTCACAGTAGACTGACCCCTTAATTTGAGCTTTTGAACTTCCCGTATAGCTCGCACAAACGCCTATCGTAACGTGTTGTGTACAAAGCCGAAGTACCCTTTTAAAAAGCAATTACGAATTCCCGTGTAGCCCGAAGGCTGTGCTGCATTTGATTATCATGATTGCACATTGGACTGTTTTAGGCGCACTTAATCCGTGTGCAACGACGCGTGCATATTTGGACATGAGGCTGGCTTTGAACGTGGCAATATGGTGGCGCAACAGCCCTGAGCGATCGGAGATTATTACGAGGTCCGAGCGTCCCTTTGACAGATGACGCTTCGTCGTCTGCTCTCAGCCCTTCACTAGCCCCTTATCTCATTCCCAGTCGAAGATATTTCTCTGCGCTTCGTAACAATAGTAATTCCGTTATTAGAAATTTCATCATAGCCGTGATGTTCCAATACCCCGAGCCCCCCCCCCCCCCCTCCCATCTTCTCGCCATTCCTCTCATTCAGGAATAAAGGAACCCTACGAGAAATAGCGATCTGGAGAACAGAACTATGAGCTCGCACCCTTTGACAAGTTTGCCCTTCGATACCCTGCCCAGCCCAGCGATGAGCAATTTCTTCGTCTTCTCTCTCTCTCTCTCTCTCTCTCTCTCTCTCTTCCCAAAGTCTCTGGTGCCTTGGTCATGCGGGTGGGCAACAAAGGGCCTCCAAAGTTGCTGTCGTCATACAAGGAAGGACGAGAAAGGGCATGGGGTGGTTGCGAAGGAAACGATCCTGTGGCTTCTCCAGGGAGTTCCTGAAGATCAGCGAAAAGGGATGCAAATGAGTCAGAGTCAAAGCTGAGCCAAGTCAACGGGGGTAGAAGGATCAGCAACTGGGACTTGAGAATTCTCCGGCCGAGGCTATTCTCGAAGAACGAAATAATCGCCGTGGCAGAGAAATGGGGAAACAGCGGGGGAGTGGGTATCGAGATAAGAATGACAAACGGATGGAAGAAAAAGAAAATGGTGGGAGAAGCTGAGTCTCCGACCTCTTAAGGGGAAAGCTTGCTGAGGGATAGCAGCGACGAGAGGAAAGTAAGAGGAAAGCGGAAATAGGAAAAACGCGGAGAAACGTCCGGACGTCTTGTAACGAAAGGAAATCGTGTTGGAAACTGGCAGCTTCCAGCCTCGCTGTCAGGATCGAAAATCTGTTTCTCGGATGACGCCAACTTCGTATCAAAGCTCCGAGTGGAGTTAAGGTCGTAGGGTTTGACCCCAGGCGGGAAAAAAACTTAAAGAGGAATGTAAGAATTACCGCGAGGTAAAACGAAAGTACGCTTTTCGAAGTAAATAAAGTTAAGTGATAAAATATCAGTCTAGAGAGGATGTCGAAGAGAGAAAACTTCGTCCGATTCGTGAGTCGCCTGAATGAGCGAATGAACATGGAAAATAACAAAAAATCGATAAAATTGTTCAATGTTTCGTGGAATGCGAATCGAAATTCCACATCTTGTCTTCCTGCTTCACAAATCTTACGGGTTTTCCAAGTATCACCTGTTTTACTGTTCCCAATTTCCGGTTTCCAGTCACGGTTTGATTGTCAAGGTAACGGATGTTCCAAGTATTGGCTTAAGCCAATGTTGCATTAACGTCTACTATTCTACAATCACCAATCATCCGAGAAGTGCTTTTCAAGTGATCGGTTGAATATCCGGTAATTCTCTTTCTTCGTTAAAACACGATTTTTTCTGCGAAGGAAGCCTAGATGGTGCTCGCTGAAAGTGCACGTTTAAGCCGGAGATCCTACAGACAGTAATCCCCTGTTCTGATGCAAATTCATTCTTTCTCGTTTTTAATAGTGACTTTTAAGGATATCTCGGACAATCGTTTCGGTTACAAGATTCTCTGATACCGAAGACGACGTCGCATTTTTTGAAATAATCCAGTCAATCGTGTAATCACGATTAATCCCATGGTTTCCCATGTTTCAGCGTTCCACTCAAAGACTCGCTGCATTTTCATACGATCTGTTAAGACAAGTGAATTTGAAAGGAGCGAGCAAGCAGGAAAGCCATTAGGAAAAATCCATTAGATGCCTGGAGGCATCGGAGCCAACACTTTTTAAATTTCAGTCCAGAGCTCAACCCGGAGTACTTCGCGCTCTCCAAAGATCCGCTTTAATTTCCACAAAAGAACAATGATAATATGTAAATCCAAGGGGTCCTTCAATCGTTATAATTATTTCTCCTCTTGAATAAGTACGTCTTCCAGGAACGGTTGATCTTAAATTATTTCCAGATGTTGGAAGGAACATTTTTATTAAATAGGAAGACCCGTCGTTTTGCATCGTAAGGATGGAAGGCAGGGTGTTTCTAAGGGTTGAGATAAGAGATAAGAAAAAGTGAAGTGGAATTGAAACACGCTGTTCACTGGAATACCCCGGCTCTTGGAACGTCTTAGACGTGTCTTTGCCCTTTTATACATCAACTACCTGAGGGAAGAGATGCCTTAAGAATCCTGTATAGTGCGCCCGGGTTTTCTCTCTCTCTCTCTCTCTCTCTCACTTTCTTCTTCTCTCTTTTGCTCGACCTCTGGAATGAATGGTCCTCTTAATTTTTTCAATAATGGCTACTCTCGCAGCGAAGAGGTCGGTTCTTCATCAAGACGAGCTAAGATGATTCTGCCAACGTGTAGTATCTCTTTCCTCCTCGTTCTGGGCTAAACTACCACAGCTTCTTACACGAGCGTATTCGTGTGACCAAGCGGCTTGGCTTTTACGTAAATTAATAAAATCTGCCAATTAGTATCTCGATTGGCTCATGACCGAAGCTTCCATAATTTACGAATTTTTCCGATAAAAGTAAATTAAATAATTGATCCCATTTCTAAGAATATCCGCTGTTACGTGTGGTAGCTTTTCCCATTACTTTTGTCAATTCTTCCGTTACTCCCTTTGGAAAATGACCTTAATTTAAGCTTGATAACCAATCGAATATTTCATTCAGCAAAACATTCTCCGAGACCGGCATAATTGTACATTCATTAGTAGCTGAATAAATATTGAAATTAAAGTTTCAAATTTTTGAAGAAGCTTGAAACAATAAATAATTCGTTTCCCATTCGATTCATCATCGTCACTCTCCAATAAAGAATCATCATGCCAATAATTTTTTTAAACGAGGTTCACACTTATCTAGTTTTTAAATATTTCAATTAACAATGCGAATTATTAATGCAGATGGAAATCTTCTGCCACATCCGACAGAAAATAAAAAACAACGAAACCGAAAAATTCGACGTTCCATATTGGACGATACGATAACCCAAACAAGACCAAACTCTTGTATATTTACTTCTCTCACCCTCTTTAGCTGGAACGAAAAGAAAAAACTACGTAATGGCTACGTAATGGCTACGCAAAACTACGTAAAGAAAAAACTAGTACAGAAATTTCAGGAACGAAGGTAACGTGCCAATTGCGTTGCGTATCATCGACGAATGATTCGTAATCGAGAGAGTGTCTACGTTTATCAGGTGCGCATGCGCGAACTCCGTGCTCGCTCCTAATGAGCTCCAGATCTTCCCAGATCAAATTTAATCCAGCAATTCCATGTGGTACTCGAAAGCCTCCCCTCCGCTGTCCCGATTCGAAGAGCTTTGCGCCGTTGTGTACACCGAATTCTAGCCGCAGACGCAAGCGTATGTATTCGCCGTAGCACCGCACGAAATAATCCGCTTATGCCGTTGCGACTTCATTAAGCATTAAGTCTTCATGGTCCGGGTCAACAAATGTACTCGCGTATGCTCAAAGTTACGACGAAACAAACGTACCCGTGTGTGGCGCATGCGTGGACCTTACGAGTAGATTTCGGTTGAAAATGCATGACGCGTTCAACGATTTTCTTGCATGCGTGCAATCGTACCTCTTTTTATCGCACAATCGCGTGTCCTCTTCACTGACAGCGAACAATTAGGTATTTATTATTTACCATTTCGTGGCTCTCGCTGGCACAAATATTCTGTATTATTAATGACTACGTGCTTCGATCCATCGGGGAGACAATTCAGTTGAACCAATGTCAGCCGGTCTCGGTTCTGTCGGTCTCTTGTGTATTCCGATAGCCATGATTGGCACCTCTACATTCGCAGTTGACTGCATTTTTCAGTACGCCCTATCGCGTTGCTGGAAACGTCCGAATTTATATTTTCACTACGCCGTTCAATTCATTAATGAACCTAGAATAGTTTGATAATTATCTGACTATTCTAGGTTCGTTGATTTATCGAGACGATAATATCAGCCAAGTGAAAATATCAAATGTTTGCTGATTATAATCGGTAAATGGAGTTGATCATTTGTTTGATGGTATTTCTGCAATTGGCAAATAAAATTGGAAAAGCCAGAAATAAGCGAACTTTTATAAAATAAATGTCATATATCATTGAGATTTATTCTATCAACATTTACGAGGTATATTCTTACTAAAAATTTAGTCCAGAGGTATGTTACAATTAGAATATTTTTGCTTTACGTCTGGAGCTGGTTTCAATTAACTTTGCATACGTATTCTAATTATACGTACAATTAAATATGTAATTAAGTATTTTCTCATTGTTTATATATATAATGTCACAAAATAAAGTATCCGAGCAAAATAAATGTTAGCTGCTTGAAAGATTACTGGAAAAAGTTCGTACAATTTTAAATATTTAAATTATCAGACCGTCTTTAAAAATGATTTTAACCTTACACCAAACTTAAATAAAAACACTAAAAAAATGAACTACTTGAACTTACGGTTCGAATTATTAATACAATTGAATTATTGTATCAGCACTCGAACTGCTGATACAACTGAACGAAGCCGTAACGTTTGTATTGCTAAAACGTTGAACGCTCTATGACTGAAGCCTCGTAAAAATTGCACGAGTTTCTCTCGTCTTTTAACTATTCTCATACGATCAATGGACGAACTTTATCGATTCACTAAAATTTTGCGAGGCTCAAGAGCGCCCCGATGAAAATCCGTTTTATTACATAAGCCAGGTGACGAAAGTGTCCGCTGGCGTTTATTCGACGTGCGCTTATCTCCCTACTCGAGCTCAATCCTCGATTATATCCGGCGATGGTGAATGAAAGATAAGCGAGGAGGTTTAAGGGGACACGGAAAATTTTCAAGCTGTGATCCAGTTAGAAGGGTGCACCAACGCTGATGCGACCAGAAGAGCCGCACTGCAAGATGTTGGGGAAAGTGAGCCGGATATAACAAACGAAGAAGGAAAAGAGAAAGAGAGAAAGAGAGAGGGAGGAGAGAGTGTAAGAAAGCGATGAAAAGACAGGAAAAGCCTGACCCTTGTCATTCGACGAGTGCAACGGGAAAAAAGCAGCTCTTGCTGTACGCCAACGAGACGATAATGCCCTTTGACATTGGGCAAACTTGTAGGAACGCTGCACCGAAAGCTCCGGTTGGATTTCGACGAAAAAAAGCTCTAAAATTGATCTCACAATGAAAATTTCATAAAATACGAAACAATTCGAAACGCTAGGAATGCTTCTTGAAATAACAACGAATTCGTGTTCTTTTCCCATGGCGTGATTAATAGGTTTTCCTCGTGAAAATATAACGATGGAAATATTGAATTACTTTTTTGCTACTCGTTTCCTCGCCTATCTGCAATCGAGAATAACGAGTGAAAGAAAAGTTTCGGGTTATTCTCGAGCCTCATCGATTTTCTTTTTCTACGCAAACGAGCTTGGAGAACGGTCAGTACTTATTGCCAGACAAGAGGAGAGAACTTCAATACTCTCGTTTCCTTAAGGGCCCACGTTACAAAAAGGGCTCCACCTTCCTTGTACACCGGAAGTGATGCAAGGAGCACGCAACGCGTACACAAATGTAAGAGTTTACCGCGAGCTGATAAGCCAATGTCACGCGAGGTCAAATAGCAACGCACACTTCCGTTTTCAATTATTTTATTTTATCCTTCAATTGTTCATAATCTGAAAACATTCCCCACACAGGAATACTGAATACCCGCATCTGATCTACTAAACCATCGTTAAATTCCCTGTCTTTCGATAGTGAATATTTCGAATTTATTATTACTTGAATTCAAAAGTAATAAGAATTCCGAGCAATGCACGGCCATTACAGTTACAGACGAATATTTGGAAAATTGTATGAAATTGGAGTTGTTTGATCGACTTTGACGACATTCAATACATAGAAAAGAGAAAAGAGAAATTCTTAAGGCATATCGGTATTTCAAGTTTTCTACTGCTCTGTCCAATCGTGCTTACGAATAAGTGTCTATACATTGCATGCATATTCACATGCCCGAGCAAAGACGTCGCTACGGAATGGCAATAAAACACGTCTGACTTTTCCTTTTCAAGATTCCTTCAATATTCTCATGCGTGTTCTCCTCACTGTATGCTTTTCAGAACATCGAGACCAACGTTCTCTTATAGGTGGAATTTTTCATATACCTCCTTTGCTATGTATGTGTGTGTATAAATAAATAAATATATATATATGAATAAACATGGAGTACAGTTATTTAAAAAAAAACATTTCACTTTAAAAACTTTTGACACAGTAGATACCCCACCAAACGTTCGCTATTATGCAAATCCCGATGTGTTTAAAAATACCCCTTCAAATGGACGTAAACGTATTATTATACAAATAATTCCGAAAATTTCTTCTACTCGCAATAACAGATTTATTTAAAAATTGTAAAGACTGTCCTCAAACTGACAGGATAATTAATATTATTAAGAGTAAATGGGTGTGGAATATTTTTTGACCATCTCCTGTAAGAACACCTATAAGGTAATACACAAGTAAAAATAACAGTGTAAGGGAACGTGTTCGAATTCACTATTTGTTATAATGTCAATCAAAAATATTTCGGAAAAAACCCTCATTCCGAAAAAGATGGACTGCAAAAATACATTTTTTTTTTTGATAACTCAAATATCTTCAAATAGGTATTTATTACGCAATTTTTTAAATCCTACACTCTCTATGGCCAGTGAAGACTCAACGTTTTATTCACAATTAACTTTTTTCCATTTCAACTTGAGTTTACAATAAAAATATTTTTTGTAATCATTTGGCGCTCGGAAATTCAAACAAAAAAATGGTTCCAGTAAAGCAACGTGTAAAATTGTTTGCACTTTTCAAAACATAGATCGTACGGATGCATAATAAAATTTAAAATGTACAAATGAATGAAGTGTTGGTGGATTTATCGTCGAGACTACGAATAGGTAGTTAATTAATTAAAATCTCGATACAAGAAAAATGCTGATAAAAAATCTACAACGAATATTAACTCCGATTTCCAGAGATTCACCTTTCAGCCATTGGTGCAAAGGTTTAATTTCAATTCCCCCGCGGCGCACAACTCGCCCAGAGACAGAAACGTTTACCATCCAAACTGTATCAACTTCACCAATGTTTAATCAATCATCATCATATTCAATAACAGTACGCTCCAACTAAATTGAACCATGTGGTACTCGCTTAAAAAGTAGAAGATAAAAAAAAAATTCATTTTTTTTCAATCCTTTTCCGGAGCGATGAAGCTACCGGAAGCAGAGTTTCCATGGATCCGCGTTTCGAATTTGACGAGTCAATATATGCACAATTTCAAAGAGTCCTTTTTTACATCGAGAATTTTCATTTTCCCGGAAATATCGAATGCTTCGAGAACGATTTTTGCTCGTGAAAATTGTTATTTTTCATTTGCAACAGCGGCCCTATCCTGGACAGGTCAATTTTTGCAGATTCTCCAAATCGCAGTTGTTCGCCTCGCACTTTTTGTTTGTTTAATAAAAAAAGAAAGAACAAAAAAAACTTCGGTTAGCGAAGTCATATCCAGACGTCCATTTATTTCGGGGACGATTTTGTTTTCTCCTCTTTCCCCGGAAAATGAATTTCGGTATGACGCGAACGAGCAACATTGAACGAGAATTTCGTTAAAATTCCCGGTCACCGGATACAATATGTAGGTGTACGTCGAGGTAGAGCAACGAGTCATATATCCAATCCGCGCGTGCACACCCTCCGTCTATATATAATTGATCAGGGAAAGCGCGGAGACCTCTCCGTACGCTACATCGTCAATGCTGGCAACGGCTGTACAACGTCCATCAGCAAAAATCCCAACGAGACTGGCAAAAATGCTTGATAGGCTTTTAATGATTCCCGGCTGGTCGACTCTCTCGTCCCGTACGTCCGAAAGCCCTATATTGGATTGAACCCTCGATGTTTCGTCGCTGCTGACACTTTTTTATTTTTTTTCGTCACTGCTCGGTGCCTCATCCAAAAAGCACCGAAACTCGATCGCTAGACACCGATAAATGTGCACATTTTTTTAACATTACTTTCCGTTATCTTTATTCGAGGACTGTTCGTCATACTTGTCTCTGAAACGTTTCAATTCAAAGTCCATTTAATAAAGCAAATATAAATTTAATAAATTTAAATTAATCGTTCAATTGATCGTTCAAATTAATAATAATATTTACGAAGTCGTTATTAATAATAATAATAATAATAATAATAATATGGAAAGTCCAGTATTAAGTTCGGTTGAAAAAACTTATTCTGAAACACTGAGGTGAATATTACTCACGAAATATCTATGTCTACGTATGCCAATAGTATAATCACTAAGTAAGAATAATCTCTTTTTAATTAGCTGAAAAAACAACGGCAAATAACTCAGTTTCTCGTTGACGTTCCATCGTAAATCCAGAAACAGTGTGGCGAGGCTAATGACGGCTTTGGGCTGCCGACGAAAAAGCCTGTATTTTCTTAATGAAAGTTGGCAATATTTCGTTTATTCATATCTGCTGTATGGCAATTTATCCTCGAATCGTCCTATTTCGAGAGAAATTCCATCAACGGAGAAAAAATGTCGATAGAAAATTTATGATGGATAAAAAAAAAAGAGTAAACCCAAAATTGGATGGCTAGACGGATTATGGCCGACCATATCGTCGTTTGTTTTACTTCGGATCAGTGTGGCCTTGCGATTTCGTCATAGTCCGTGAATTTTGCTTTGAAACCGTCAAAGGGATCGCATTACCGAGCCCTTGCTACTCTCTTCATAAAAGAGTCATTTTCGTTCAACATTTCCATGGGAAAAGTCCGTTGGCAAAGAAGGCAAAAAAAAAGTAAAAGAAACGCCCACACTCGGAACCTTCAACTCGACGGAAAATTATATGATCCTCGATTCGCGAAACGCCGTTTACATATAACGCTCCTTCTCCTTCTTTTGATCTCCCTCAGTCTCTGCGCGTACATCGTGGAAATTACGACAACCTCGTTTTGATCGTACTTCAATCAAGTAAATGGGGCTATTATCCGATTCGCGAAAAATTTATACGACCCTAGTCGCCTTTTGGTCAATAATAGACGGATCTTCATTCTTCTACGATTATATAATTGTTTGAAAATAATGATAAATATGGAAACTCCAGTGTTTTTAAATATGCTTCGTCAAAACTCGATTTTGAAGACATCAGTATTTACAGGACGTTGGAAACAGGGATGAGAAAGTTACGATGAGGTCCTAGAATATTTCCAAAATGACCTTTCTACATAAATACACGTACACCTTAACTTCAACAGCGAACAAGTGACGCTAGGCGCGTGTAAAATTCTCCCTAAGTTCGAGGGTAACGCGGACGGTTCCGGCATACCGTCGAGGGATACTTAACACGCCGGTGAGACGAGTGGGAAAGAAAGTGCGACGGGGCGATGGAGAAAAAGACAAAGAGAGAATATGCCAGACGGGACAAGAGAGGACAAGAGGGAGTCGTATCGGAGGAAAGGTGGAAAGGAGTGAAGGGGGAGAAAGAGGATCCGTACAGGTATGCAGTTAATGCATACCTGTCCACGACTACCACCTAGACAAGCGGTGATAATCTCCTCGTGGCGCGAGCACCAACGGGTAATCACATTATCATTAACCCTCTAGGTCTGCGTACATCTATACATTGCGCGCAATTTTCCCGTTTACTTATCCAACAGTATACTTGTACTGAAAAAAAAAAAACGATTACGTTTTCTTGTATTTTTTTTTTGCAACAGCACTTTTCGTACTTCACAAGAAACACTCCGTAAATATTGGACACAAATATTGGACACTGTGAATATTGGATTTTCAAGAAATTAAACTATTAATTTATAGAAAAATAAACAAAAATTGATTTTTTTCAAGTTTGTAAATGTTCTTCCTGCTTTAAACGAACTTGCGCTGTAAAAATAAATTGAAAATCAGTATCGAACGTTCCTACGTATCGCTTATCAGAAATATCTGCATTTTAAAAAAACGCGTCGTCGACAATCTTTTAAACGATAAAATAAGGAATAGACGAAACGAAAAATCGATTGCATTTCAGTGATACAAAGTTTTACGGGTGAATCCCATGAAACAAGGAAATATACTCGTTCATTGAAATAACGAGAGAAACTACGAGGCCGGAGAATAGACGTAGGTAAAGGGATTTTTATATTTATTGAAAAAACAAATAAAAACGACACTCACCTGAGGTGGAAGTATGGACAAGAGTCGTTGGCCTATCTGTACTGCACTCACCTGCGAACATAAAACGGATCATGTCTTGCTATGTACAGCTGGTGTTATATAAACAAAGAACATAAAACTACCCTTGTTTATGGACCTACGGATATACACAATTTTTCAGACTCTGGTTAATTTTGAAGACGGAACGCTCCCTGAAGTATCCTTTATACGGATATGATTACATATATTGAAAGGTGACTGGGAAAACGTGTTGGAGTTTCCACCGATTACAAGAAGTTTGAATAAACAAAGAATGTTTTTAGGATCGATCGAAAAGTCTCGTGTTTAAAGTTTTAAAAAATCCAAAAATTGGAACCAACATACAGGCCGCTATCCAATTTTGTGCATCAAAGGTGCAACGCAACGATCATTTCAATTATACTTTGTTTCACCTTGTGCTCGTTACCCAGAGCCTTACCGAGTTAATTTTAATAATAATTGTATAATAAGTAAATAAATTAGCACTGCAAATTATATTTATAATTGTAATAATTATAATAATATTATATTATATTATATAATGTTATTATAATTACATTATTGTTATTTATTATATAATAACAATATTATAATCATCGATACCAATACGTCTATAATAATATCAATAAAAGCTGAAATCTGGAACAAATATATAAAAAAGGTGAAGTGATATCGAAAAAGGTCGAGAAAGTATTGAACAGTTTTGAAAAGTAAATTTTCAAAATTTAACGCAGTTATTTTTAATACAGGTGTATGTCCATACATCGACCATGAAAATAAAAATCAATTCCCATGATATTTCGAGTTCTGACATAGTTTAAACTTTATTCGGAAGAAATCTTCAAAATCGGCAGAAACGAAGATGGAGTTTTTCTCGTTTTTACACTAACATGATGTCTGTTCCAACTGATCCGCGATGACATAATATTTTTCTATCCGAATTAGAATTTTGGTTGAAAAATAATAACAATTATACCGATTGTGGGTCTCTCGCGTTATTTGCACCTCTCGTAACTAAAAGTACGCGAATCCGGGGACTCAAATAACATTCGAACGAGATGCTTCCTTGTTCTATCATAAACCAGTTTAATTAGATTTTTCGGTGAGATTAAAACGAGTTCCGAGACTCTTGGACCGGAAACGCCATGCCATTACGTGTACATACGTACGTACGTACAAAGAGCAGTCTCAAGGAGTGCTGGTTTCCTCGGCTCTAGTGATTTCTACTATTCTGCAGAATTTTCTCAACTCCGGGATTCAAATAAAGGACTGATTGAAAATTCCAAGATTTCGAAATTGCGAGTCAAAAATTCAATTGAAAAATGAGATCGCCATTGAAGAAAAAAAATGATTCGACGCGTTAGGTTACAGTAAAAATGAAATAAAGATTCAATGTTTAAACGTTAAATGGCAAATTATTCATAATTTGAGGCAGCGACGAGCAAGCCCAGGAATCACCAATTTAAACGTTTTTCTCTAAATTATGCTTTTCAAAAAGATCGCTCCGATTTCTCGTCATCGAAAATATGGATTGATACAAAACAACATACACTTTTTCAGTTTAATGGTCGATTACTCTTAGCCAACGTATATTCTGCTGCAATTTATATTTCTTCCTTAGTTAATAACAATAACAACAAGTTAACAATAATAATAATCTCTATCCCACAAAAATCGAAAAGAAATATATTTTTCGGTTTCACGGCTGGTCCTATCTTCGTATTTGTTTGCGAGGTGTGTAAGCGCGCTTTTATCTTTCTCGGTTCTCTTCGCGGATGAAGAAGTGTGCAGGTTATACGAAAGGGGAGGAAGCTCCAGGACCAAACGTGCTCTTCGATTTTCCCTTTCCCCCAGGAACTTTGCACCATTCATTTCTCTCAAAAGCCCTACAAGCGCAGAGGTGGAACCTGAAAGAGAGAGAGAGAGAGAGAGACAGCGATCGTGGCCGGAGCAATGCTCAGATCGCGCTTCATCACCATCTCTCCTGGCACAGTACGGAAAGAGGGCTTGCGATCTTCCGGTGCTTCACAGGGTGCACACACAGCGGGTAGACTTTCTACACCATACGGTCCTGCCATATCAATACACTAGTACCATTCTAGTTTTCTCTCTCTCTACATGTATATATATATATATATATATATATATATTCTCTATGCCATTCTCGACCAACCACACCCTTATGAATTCAATTAACTCAAATAATATTATTCGTGCTTGAAATTCTCGAGTAAATTGCTAGGTCAATACCGTGTGAACTGTCCGTGAATTCATTCCCATAACGCAGTCAGACAGATACCCTTACGAGTGAACACAGGCAAACAGACGTAGGTGAAAATAGACAAACAGAAAAGCCAATGAAGAGAATATCTTGACCAAGTCGTTTTTTTTTTTTTTTTTTGATAACTGATTCAAGAGCCATCAAGGAATATCATCCAGCAACTATTGTTCATTTTACGATTGTAACTTTTTGTTTTCTTTTATTATCCTCTGACTCTGAAAATTGTAAAATTCCAAAAGGATCAACGTTGTACGGTTCAGTCCAAAAGGAGCCTCCATTCAGTCTTACACGGTGTCCAAAAATATCCTCTACGAGGATTCGTATGTTGGGCTTCAGAATTTGATTCTTTGGCGCCTTCTGGAACTCCCAAACAATTACGAAGCGATCGAGCTTTCGTCGAAAGGGAGTTTTGCAGTTTTTCCATTCAGAAATCGTAGCTCTGCAATTTTACTTCGCCACAGGAAGTGCTGAGACGTTTAAGTGTTTCGGAATGAGATTGCGCGCTTTGTAGTGTTACGAGGATGGAGATCGCGACGCTCCAGATTTATTGCGAGGGTGGAATCCCTGGGGAAAACCAACGGGGTCTTCTCCCGTTCGTTTGTCGCGGTTGACATAGGTCAGCATAACTCTGGGTCACTTCGGGACACTCGTCGAAGCAATAGCGTGTGAGCCCGTTTGAGATGGAACAGAAGGGGGAGGGAGGGAGAGAGAGGGAGGGAGAGACTGACATGGAGAGGTCCCACAGTGTCCAATTACTATTATTGCTTGACCTAAAGTACCCTCCAGGGTATAACGTCCATCATGAGATTGCACGTCAAACTACGACGACGTAATTTTATTCGTCGATGATCCGCGTAGTGTGACAATTTTCCTCTAGCCTTCATTGTTACTCGCTGTCCCTTAAGATATTTAAGCAGTTTCGTTTTGATTGATGAAACAGATTGAAGATTTTTTTGGGAGCCTGCCAAAGACCCGTGAAGCACGTTTTACTCAAAGGTCGAATGACCTTTAAATTTACATCGTACAAATGCAATGGAAGAAAAAAAAACATGGTGACTTTATTTTCGAGGGTTTTGATAATTGATTACAGTAATAATAATTTAATTGGTTAAGATAAAGTCTTCTAAAAATTAATTCTTCTAAAAAATTGGGAACTCAAACTTGCAGAATATGATTTTGGGTGATGAAGAAAATGAAAAAGTAAAATAATGAAAAATAATTTTCGTCCAAATCAAACTTATATTTCTTAACCTTTTATCTCCCTCTTGTCCAGAATCCAAGTCAAATCAGCCTTATGTGACAAAGGGTGTACCAGAGTGCATCCTTGATCTCCCAAAATCCAAAGTTGCTCCACAAAATTGTTGGTAACTTTTAAAATGATTAACATCTCTACCTAAAACTTCGTACCCAACTATCTTGACGTACGAAAAAATAAATAATTAATGATTTAAAGACTTTAAATCATTAATTATTTAATGATTAAATTTTTAAAAATTCTGAAAGATAAAAATATAATTTTAATCTTTTAAAATTCAATTTTTTTCTAAATCCCTCATTGTTTAATCTTCAACTAATCTTAACCTCTCAATGACGTTTCAGGGCTGCAGCTATCACGGTCTCGATCAGTATGATAAATAGCATTGTCCAATTCGACCGATTGAATTCACACTTGCGAATCCATCAAACTCGTCTCCCGTGACTCGCCATTTTGAAACGTTTAAATAAAAATAAGATCTCTGGTTTAATTCACCGGTAATTTTCATAGCGGATCGAGCGCACGGTATAAAGCGAAGAAAGAAAAAAAAGATAATAATCATAACCCTCAAAACGCAATGTAAACGTTCGTACACCAGGAGCGCCGCGACTTAACAATTGCAGGATAATTAATTAGGGTTCTAAACCGCATCGTTTAGGTTAACGCTCACTCGCGGACCGTACGTAAAACCTATTGTGTTACACAGCCGTTCGCTGTGGTACACGCGCAGTCTACGCTCCCATATAAAACGAACACAACTCCAACGAAAATTCTCAGAGTATATTCGTGCGGGCAACGGAGTTTCCGGCTCGTGCAAACTGAATTTAATATCGCGCGGATTACAATCCCCCTGGATTATTTCGGCGTTTGTGTGTTCTCTCTTTCGCGGCTATACGTGGCACGCGGCATATTTCGGTGTGCGTTGGTGCCAGAAGAGAACGCGGTGCGGGGGGAGGAGGGATTGAGGGCGTCCGTCGAGGGCGAGGTTTTCCAAGGGTTAGAGAGAAACGAGGCAAAGGGAAAAGGGAACTGAGAGACATTACGAAGTGGAAGGTCGAGGGTCGTCCACAGTTTCGGCTCTGTACACGCTCTATGTGTAGGTAAGTGTAACGACCACCACCGGATGTGTCGATTCCGGTCCGGCAAACAGCGGGAAGGACCTTAAGAAGGCGTCCTCGGGCTTTTCTACTTGCCAACCGAATACCTAAATTTCGCCTCGCCTCGATGGAGGCCTGTATTACCTTTGGGTATAATTGTCTCTGTGATTAATGGCTATCGTTGCTTGGAGACCGATGTTTCAACCTCAAGGCCATTGCACTGAAAGTTTTCGGTTGTTAATGAATTGCCAGGTGAAATCGTGATTGTGGTCCAATGGTAGGCCAGTTCGGGCGTGGATGAATAGATTGAACGTATATTCGAATTAATCGATATAAATATTAATTAGGTAAGATAATCATTATTTTTTTTAACAAATCTACGTTTGTCGATCTTTTACTCTGATATAAGAATAATATGTATGGTTGTTTTATATATCTCGTCTCGAAAAATATAAAAGATTTATATTTTTAGTTATTATCGTAATTGTTTATTAAGATTGAACAATATTAGAAATATGATGGTAAAAATTGCATTTATTTTGTATATAAAAATGCATTCGATACTAGCAGTTCACTTAAAAAACGTTAATTAATTTTCTTTATTTTTTTTTTTTGAGTTCCCTATCGACAATATCACCAGGCTATTTTTGGGGATACCCATAAAAGAATCTACCAACGAAATTCGCAAGAGATATATTTGGCAAGGACATGAATATGGGGATACAAAAATACGAACACGAATTTTCATTGTCGTTTGACGACGCAAAGTTCAACACGAGTCAATGATTTTATTAACGTATAAACGATATAACGTGTCATTCTAGGATGTCACGAAACCGATCAAAGAAATACACATAAGGGTCCTTCTCGAAGTTTGCTATCCTTAAAATTTGAAGAATTCCTTCGTATCTTTGAAATTTTGAGGATATCAAACTTCCAGAAAGACTCGATTGTTTTGAACACCATTCCATAGCCGTAGGCGATTTTATATACACTTGTCAAAAAAAAAAAAAAACAAACAAATTGTCGTCCAACCTTCGAAAGACTAAATTTCTCTATCCCAACGTTACGTAGATACAACGAGTTTCCAACGATTTTTCGTGTATGTAGTTCGAAAGGGAGAGAGCGAAGTAATTTGTAGGTAGGAAAGTCCGACTACAAATTGGAAGTGGAAAAATGGTGTGTGTAGTCAGACGAGTGGCTCGAGGGTTATCCGTACGGATATTGCAGATGGTAGGAACGGAAAGGTTGTTTGCAGCGTTATTAGGTGGGTAAAATAGCCTTGGACATACGACCTTTTCGAAGTTGAGTTTTGAAGCTGAAGTCGGATAGGTGGATAGGTATACACAACTGGATGGCCAGGAGTGTACACCAATTAATTTCTACGCGTGGACAGTTACACCCTTGGATCGCGTCACGGATTTATGTGTTTCCTTTGCTTGTGTATGTGAGTGTGTGTGTAGACGGAGGTTCAAGAATTGAGACGACGCACATGACCCAGGGATCAGGAATGGCCAGTTAAATCTGTTATATAAACGCCGCACGTGCACGAGCTTGTTCTCAGGGGGTTAAGCTTCAAGCTGAGACGAAAGCCTCGTAGTAGATGTGTCCACTTCGTAGTTGGCTAATAATTGCAGGTCCAGTGATTTCACGACGCGAGATCACCCGGGACATCGAGCGAGATGCAATTAAGCCCAGGCTTTCTTTTATGATCCTTTTTCACGTCGTGTTTCGCCGGATTCGCGATGCTCTGCGGAATCGTGATTCTGGAGTTCGCGGAAATGAGAAAAGAGATGTTCGGACAGTGAGACTATTTTGTACCAACCCCCCCTATTTTTTTTTTTTTTTTTTTTTTTACTGGGACGTATTTTTATTAACTCTTATAAAAGAACCGAGCGTAAAGAAAATGAGAATGAAAAGGGACGCGTACGAGTTTGGGAAAATTGCAAGTACACTTTAATTGTGCAATTGATATGCGATCTTGTACTTCAAGCTAGCACGTAACTATGTCGTCCTGTTTGGCTTGAATTATGTATTATTGAACGCGGTTATTAAAATATATATCTAACTGTTAATTGTTTATTAAATTAACTATTCGTAAGGGTAAATGTGCAAGACAGGACGAGGACTTGGAAATTTTCGATTCTCTCATACGTGACGATGAATATGAATACCTTGAAGGGCTCTGTAGAAAGCATCTCAAATTGACCCTCCCCAAGTGCAAGAATCATAGATCAAATCTAAGCTGTTTCAATGGGGTGATCAATTGAACACCGATATTAGGAAAAATTGCATTTGACGGAAAAACGATGATTTTGGAGTGAAAACAATTAAAAAAAAAAAAGCGTCAATGCCAAATTGAACGACTATCGTATAGCGAGCGATCGTACAAACGCAATAAAAAACATCGAAGGAAGAACATTTTGAAATGCATCGTCCCTTGCACATCCGTATGATAATTGAAGAATCGATAAGAGCATTAAATTTGATCAAAAGGTGCTCGCTCGCCGAATATTTTTTTTCCCCCACTCAAGGAACATCACAATGAAGATTCTCCACGAAATCCCGTCTCGTCATCTTTCCTCTTTTGTGCTACCTCACCTCAAACCCGTCCAGCTTTAACACGCGTGGACGATTCCCGGAGAGTCGTTTAATCTCTCCTCTCCCCTCTCCCCACACTCTCAAACCCGGCCATTCTTCGTTAATGATGGAAGACGCGAGACCCGTCAGCACTATGAAATTCCATCCAGTACGCGAACGAACCCAGGGTTAAATGAATCCGGATGATAAAAAAAAGGGGGCGAGGAGAAGGATAGAAAAAGAAAGAGAAAGCGCAGTCCCCGTCAGTTATAAAAGTGTTCGATAAAGTTCAATCTATATCCGGCCAGCTTTAGCCCCTCAATTTTCGAGTTCCCGGCGTTCAAGTATCCCGGCAACGATGGAAAAATAAAGTGAAAAGCTGAAGATCGGAAGGAGCAAGAAGAAGATGGAAGCTGCGATGGGGAGGGGGGGAGTCGTTCGTTCTTTCTTACGGTCTCGGTGTATCACCCTTCCATCTTTGTTTTCCTTGAACCTTGCAATTTTTACTTCTGTCCTCGTCTATATAATACCCTCATTCGTATCTCCAGCCGATTGCTCCCTCAGCTCTGCTCCAATGTTTTTT